>VZTO01026983.1:56950-226305 GCA_013400615.1 Syrrhaptes paradoxus
ATTTTTGACTGCCGATTACAAGGGGAGGTAGACCACTTCAATGTGAACTATGACAGAAGGTTGCCAAGGGGCCTGAGCTACCTCCCTCTCTTTGCAGAGTATTTTTGACATATCTGTTTACCCACCTGACTTTGTGGGTGCTTTCAGAGCATATGAAGTTTCTTAGTCAGAGGGGAGAAATAAAATAATTTTAAAATATTAGCACTGTAAAGGAAGCGGACCTTGCAGAGGCTGGGCGTTTTTTATAACATATATCGAGTGTTTTTCCTGAGTCAGTTGATGATGCTTCAAACAAGATTTAAACTATTTGGGGTTTTTAATTTGGGTTTTTTCAGGAATTGGCTTCCGCTTGCATGGGAGCACACACTATTAACAAATGGGAATTCAGTGCGGTTGTATATTCTGTTATATGCCTGTACTGAATATAGGTAGATAAGGGCTAGAAACATTACCTTAAGCCACTGAATTTGACCAAATCGTTCCATCAGATCAAATTTAATCTACCTTTTCTCCTTTGCTGTTGAGATAACTTGCATATTGTGTCCTCTGTATAGTCTCAGTTAATAAGGTTATTTAGCACAAAGTGCAGCTTCGGTGAGAGAGCTGCTTTTGCTCAGTGAACTTGGACTACCACATTTTACCTTCTTTTGTTCAATAAAACTTTTAACTGCAGTTATTCAGTCTAAGCTACCTCATTAATGTATTTGGTTTTTTTCCTCTGCCTCACTGTCTGCAGGATACACTTCACGTATATCTGTGTGGGTCGTTTCATTTACTAGGAAACCAATGCAGAAGTGATCATGAATGGGTGTTTTTGACCTGCTTTTAAGAAACTGTTTTGGTCTGATGTGTTTGTTTTATTGTTAAGGACTGATAAAAGAGCAAACTATCTTAATTTTTTTTTCCTTGGAGAACTACTACTTATGTGTGCAGCCATGCAGATTTACAGAAATCTTTATCTGCTCCAGAATACAGTGAACTACTGAGAAATTGCAGCTCTGAGTGCTTACAGAAGGCTGATATCATGGTGCTTGTTCCGAACTTCCCATTGTATGTTGCAAGTGGTTTTGCTAATGAACACAGAGGGGCATCATCTGTGGAAAAACTGTTTACATCAGACTATTGTGCTACCTAACACCAGTACCCATGTAAAGCTTAATAGCCTTGAGAGTATGCTNACTGTGAGACATAGCTTCTTTCCATGTTCACATTTAAAGGAACAAGGTACATTGAAAATGTCATTTGAAATGGAGCACAGATGTGATAGTAATCTAAGCTAAATGTGAAAAAGTTTTAAGGAAAGTTTAATTCATTCATGAAAATATGTTTCTGCTATTTATTGCTTATTAGGGTGAGCAATGCTCTAACGTGTGTTTTGTTTCTTTAGGGGGAATTACCCATGATACTTTCCAAAAGGAACTTATGTGTTTTGACCCTGACACAGACAAATGGACTCAGAAAGCTCCGATGACGACAGTCAGAGGTCTGCATTGCATGTGTACTGTAGGAGACAAGCTGTATGTTATTGGTGGAAACCACTTTAGAGGCACGAGTGATTATGATGATGTTCTAAGCTGTGAATATTACTCACCAACTCTAGACCAGTGGACTCCAATTGCTGCCATGTTACGTGGGCAAAGTGATGTTGGGGTTGCTGTCTTTGAAAATAAAATCTATGTTGTTGGAGGATATTCTTGGAATAATCGGTGTATGGTGGAAATAGTTCAGAAATATGATCCAGAAAAAGATGAGTGGCATAAAGTATTTGACCTTCCAGAATCACTTGGTGGCATTCGAGCATGCACTCTTACTGTTTTCCCACCAGAGGACAATACAGGGTCACCGTCCAGAGAATCTCCTCTTTCAGCACCTTAGAAACATCCCTTGACTTATCATGTTGTAGTAACACCTTTGCACTGCATCATGGAGTCTGTTATTTTTCTTCAGTAGTTTCTGTTAGGCTTAGCCTACAGCATTTCGTACAATTACTGGAAAAAAGAGACTTTGACGTTATTTGTGCTGTTTGTTTGGCCTAGAATGTTTGTCAAGTGGTTAACAAAGATGTACTCACCCGAGCCAAATGTTTAACAAATGAGAAGATATTGTCTATAAAATGTATGAACTAGGTACGTTATTAATGTTGTGTATTGGGTGTGAGGTACCTTATAGCTTACATTTGGAAGCCCAATGAGACAAATTTGAAGACTTGAACACATTTTTTCCACTAAATTTCATAGATGAAATCCTTTTTCCTTTCATTTTTGACTGCCGATTACAAGGGGAGGTAGACCACTTCAATGTGAACTATGACAGAAGGTTGCCAAGGGGCCTGAGCTACCTCCCTCTCTTTGCAGAGTATTTTTGACATATCTGTTTACCCACCTGACTTTGTGGGTGCTTTCAGAGCATATGAAGTTTCTTAGTCAGAGGGGAGAAATAAAATAATTTTAAAATATTAGCACTGTAAAGGAAGCGGACCTTGCAGAGGCTGGGCGTTTTTTATAACATATATCGAGTGTTTTTCCTGAGTCAGTTGATGATGCTTCAAACAAGATTTAAACTATTTGGGGTTTTTAATTTGGGTTTTTTCAGGAATTGGCTTCCGCTTGCATGGGAGCACACACTATTAACAAATGGGAATTCAGTGCGGTTGTATATTCTGTTATATGCCTGTACTGAATATAGGTAGATAAGGGCTAGAAACATTACCTTAAGCCACTGAATTTGACCAAATCGTTCCATCAGATCAAATTTAATCTACCTTTTCTCCTTTGCTGTTGAGATAACTTGCATATTGTGTCCTCTGTATAGTCTCAGTTAATAAGGTTATTTAGCACAAAGTGCAGCTTCGGTGAGAGAGCTGCTTTTGCTCAGTGAACTTGGACTACCACATTTTACCTTCTTTTGTTCAATAAAACTTTTAACTGCAGTTATTCAGTCTAAGCTACCTCATTAATGTATTTGGTTTTTTTCCTCTGCCTCACTGTCTGCAGGATACACTTCACGTATATCTGTGTGGGTCGTTTCATTTACTAGGAAACCAATGCAGAAGTGATCATGAATGGGTGTTTTTGACCTGCTTTTAAGAAACTGTTTTGGTCTGATGTGTTCGTTTTATTGTTAAGGACTGAGAAAAGAGCAAACTGTCTTAATTTTTTTTTTCCTTGGAGAACTACTACTTATGTGTGCAGCCATGCAGATTTACAGAAATCTTTATCTGCTCCAGAATACAGTGAACTACTGAGAAATTGCAGCTCTGAGTGCTTACAGAAGGCTGATATCATTGTGTTTGTTCCGAACTTCCCATTGTATGTTGCAAGTGGTTTTGCTAATGAACACAGTNCATTTTTGACTGCCGATTACAAGGGGAGGTAGACCACTTCAATGTGAACTATGACAGAAGGTTGCCAAGGGGCCTGAGCTACCTCCCTCTCTTTGCAGAGTATTTTTGACATATCTGTTTACCCACCTGACTTTGTGGGTGCTTTCAGAGCATATGAAGTTTCTTAGTCAGAGGGGAGAAATAAAATAATTTTAAAATATTAGCACTGTAAAGGAAGCGGACCTTGCAGAGGCTGGGCGTTTTTTATAACATATATCGAGTGTTTTTCCTGAGTCAGTTGATGATGCTTCAAACAAGATTTAAACTATTTGGGGTTTTTAATTTGGGTTTTTTCAGGAATTGGCTTCCGCTTGCATGGGAGCACACACTATTAACAAATGGGAATTCAGTGCGGTTGTATATTCTGTTATATGCCTGTACTGAATATAGGTAGATAAGGGCTAGAAACATTACCTTAAGCCACTGAATTTGACCAAATCGTTCCATCAGATCAAATTTAATCTACCTTTTCTCCTTTGCTGTTGAGATAACTTGCATATTGTGTCCTCTGTATAGTCTCAGTTAATAAGGTTATTTAGCACAAAGTGCAGCTTCGGTGAGAGAGCTGCTTTTGCTCAGTGAACTTGGACTACCACATTTTACCTTCTTTTGTTCAATAAAACTTTTAACTGCAGTTATTCAGTCTAAGCTACCTCATTAATGTATTTGGTTTTTTTCCTCTGCCTCACTGTCTGCAGGATACACTTCACGTATATCTGTGTGGGTCGTTTCATTTACTAGGAAACCAATGCAGAAGTGATCATGAATGGGTGTTTTTGACCTGCTTTTAAGAAACTGTTTTGGTCTGATGTGTTTGTTTTATTGTTAAGGACTGATAAAAGAGCAAACTATCTTAATTTTTTTTTCCTTGGAGAACTACTACTTATGTGTGCAGCCATGCAGATTTACAGAAATCTTTATCTGCTCCAGAATACAGTGAACTACTGAGAAATTGCAGCTCTGAGTGCTTACAGAAGGCTGATATCATGGTGCTTGTTCCGAACTTCCCATTGTATGTTGCAAGTGGTTTTGCTAATGAACACAGAGGGGCATCATCTGTGGAAAAACTGTTTACATCAGACTATTGTGCTACCTAACACCAATACCCGTGTAAAGCTTAATAGCCTTGAGAGTATGCTATGTGTATTTGGTCCCTGCTTGATGCATCAAGCAGCTGTATTACTATGGTGTCAATTTTGGAAGTACTGATATTTATTCTTTATGCAGTTTATTAGTAATAATCACTACCAAAATGTATATGTAAGCTTTAGGTTTCATAATTGCTTTGGTTAAAATGCAAAGCAATTGTTCCTCTTCTTGAAAAAAAATAAATCTTAATTCTGTGTAGCTGTTGAAAGTTGTTACAGGTGGAACAGTGGCACCAGTGGATACTCTCGGAAAGTAGCCAGTCAGGATGAATTGACTCATCACTTCAGGAACACTCTTCTAATGCTGTGCAAAGCACCTGATAGGAAAATGTTGCTCTGTTGTTTAAGTACATGTCAGTAATTTAGGTGTCACATGCTACTGATTCTTTTTTTTTTTTCCAGCTTGGAGACCAGACTTTAGAGACTGCTTGAGTTTAAATGCCCTGAAATCCATATTCCATTTCTATTTCATTAATTAAACTGAAAAGTAGTTGAAGTAGTTTGATAATGTAAATATATCCCGCTGTCTGTATGCTGGGAATAAGGAGATACTTCTTTTAAAGTGTGCATCTTCACTGGTATTCTCTCTTTGGAAGAAGCTTTGGGTGGATTCTGACCATTTTGAGATGGTTAGAAGTCAGGATGTCCAAGTTTTGTGTCTGAGCCTTGAGAATAGCCCAGTAGCTGGTGTATGGCCACAATGTAGAGACTGAATTTTTTTTAGTGACTCATTATCTCTTCTACTTAAGGTGGAAGAATTAATTTTGAGCGTCATTTTGTCATCAGTGTTGGACACAGCATAGTGGATTAAATGTAGTGCTTCAATCAAATTAATCTTTAAGGTTTTTTTCTTGTATCTCTGTCTGGATTAAAGTGTTCCTAATGACATCAGTTAACACCTGCTCACCAGGATGGAAAACCAAACATCAAAGATTTGCCAAAAACTGTAACCTGTTTTCTTCTGTAATGCAGTGTAAAATGACTTGATGCTCATTTTATCTTTCTTAAACATAGCATAGCAAGCCCTTTCCGTTGTGGAATCCACAGCTGTAGGTGTACGTATAGATACAATATCTCTCACGTAGCACTTTTTCTTTCCATGCTCTGTGAAAATATTCTTTACTTGCACAGTCTATGTAGCTTCTCATTTTTTTTTCTTTTGTATTTTAGTTAAAATGTGAGTGATTGTTCTTTGTGTACACATGTGCTCAGGAAAGAAGTCTTAAAATGCAGAGTTAGGTATGCTTAATGATAAAATTTTTGGTCCCATGAGTATTGCAGGACCCATTCAGCTGTGAAAAGGTGATCACAAGCTAGGGAATAAGGATGACTTCACTGACTGCCGTGCTTTGTGTGTTCTTGTTGACAGTCTTTTACACATCATTAAGTGAGCTTCTTCCCTCAGTCCTAGGCTCTGTCTTTTGGTGTCCAGCTCTGTTGAACCTACTGATTGCCTATTTTGGGAAAATGTGGTGGGATTTATTCCAAAATGTATCTTACTCAGTGAAACAACATGTCTAATTTTTGTCAGGAATTCCAGCAGCAGTGATACTCAGGAGTTCTCTGGAGTTATTCAATGACCAGGTGATTTGTGGAAGGTGCAGCCCAGATAACGTGGTGGTGGTGCTACAGCTGGAGCCTTACGTGGCTGATGTTCCAGAAGGGATGATCTGGAATGGGGATTGCTTCCTCCTCTGTATTATTTTGGCTCTTGAATGCTGTTTTTTTCCCCCCACATCTTTGGGAGTGTTTCTTTGGGAGTGTTTATTGCTGCTGTTTGGGTTTTTCCACTTTTTATTCATGAAATGAGTAACACTTCTCTGAATTTGGTCTGGGACTGAAAGGTTCAGTTGTTTCTTTCTGAGCTATGTGCTGTCAGTCTATCCGCATACTCATCAAAATTTTTCTGTTCAGGTCTCTATTTCCTAAGCATTTAGAAGAATTCCATTTGCAATGTGAAAAGATCTCAGATGAAAATGTATTTGGGACTGGAAGTACACAAAGCTAGTAAACTTGAAGGGAAAAATTATAATTCTAGGCAAACCTCCCGTGTTTTTTTGGTTTTTTTAGAGTTCGGCATGGTTCAGAGGTTTGCTTGGACATTGAGCTCCCACAGACTGTCTGGAGTGATTTTTTATTTATTTATTTATTTATTTTAATAATAATTTGTAGTTGGTTTGGGTGAACCAGAGCTCAGTTTTTCCCACCCATTTGCACTCTTGGCTGATCTGTCACTGTGTGGGCATTGGGTGTTCTTCCTCAGACTGCAGCATTCGCTGGCTGGGGTCTGTTTTCTCTGGGCAAGTGTAAAAACACCTCTCCTGTCTTCCATATTGCCCATTGATTGAGTTCCAGAATAAATCTGAGCTTGGATTCTTACATCTAAACAAGGTTGTGGCAATGGCCTCCTAAAGATCATGTGTCGCTGTGGAACAAGGGCGATGGCTTTGACATCTAATTTCCTGCCAACCCCTTGCTGCTTTGCAAGCAAATATGCCCAAACCCAGCTAAAAATCCATGTGCAGGAGGCAGATCTCTTAAGGCTGACCTAAAATTTTTGCTACCCTGGTATCTAAAGACTACCAGAATCTCTTTGTTCTCTTTTCAGGGAGGGTTGTGTGCCAGAGCTATTGACTCTTTGGTATGCGAAAGTTCTTTCTTGGCCGTTGCTTCTACCCTTTCTTTCCTGGGTGCCTGTATGGAAGGAGCAGGAGGGAAGGTCAGGGTTTGGTCATGCTTTCCAGATCTCAGTAGAGAGCAAGCTTGTGTACTGTCATCTGTCTGCCCAACACTGTGGGAGAAAGAACTGTAGGAATGTTTCAGATTTTAAGCATTAACTCACAGAACAGTATCAATTAATGAAGGAAAAAAATTAAAATTGGTGCATTTTAACATGTGTTCCCCATATCCAGGATTGTTCCAGAATACTTGGCCTCTGTTGAATTAACTTTGCCTTTACCTCCTTTGTTCAACATCACTGTAAAAAATTGCTTTGTTTATTGCTTTGTTTCTTCTCCGTTTGTTTTTCATTGCTTGTAACCTTTTCTTAGAAGCATGGAAATTTTCCTTAACATGTTTGGTGCGCCAAAATAAACACACAGCCCTGATTACCTGAGTCCCCTCCCCATGTTTCTTACACAGTGCCTGCCAGTGTATCTTTCCGTATTTTTACCCAAACCTTTGACAGCTGTCAATAAATCATTACAAAGTCTCATAACTCCTGCTACTGGGTGCAGGCTCCTGTGCTGTGGTGTTAGGTATGGTAAAGAGGGGTCATCCCTTTTATTGACAGTAGAATACATCTGAAAAAATAATTTGCTTTGGAGAACAGGACTGCCCTGGATCAGACATTGAAATGCAGATTATTTTGGCCTGTGCTTAAGTGCAGTTTCAAATATTTTACTCTCAAATATGTTTTTGCAAGTAGTGTGTATGTGGCTTTTTTATAGAGAGTGTGTATTTCTTGCTAATAGGTGGGTAGAGCACTGGCTTGTGAGGTTTGCTCAGCCCTTGCCGCAGGGCTCCCTTGCTGCCCACAAAGGCTCCTTGAGAGCGATGCTCCCCCAGCTTCAAAGGAACAACCTTGTGTAACTAAAGAACCTGCACCAGGGACAGGGGAACTGAACTTGGATGGAAAATCAAAGCAGCTTCTTAATTGCAGTTGAAAGAAAGCCTGTGTTTATAGAAAGGGGAGGGAGAGTTGCTGTCCCTAAGGCATTTTTTGTTGGGAGTTCAGGGTATTAACAATGAAAGGATTGTTGCTGTAAATAAAAACAATTAAGTAAATCCCCTGGTCTGTCCCCAAAACAGAGACAGATTGCTTCTGTTAATATGCAACACTGTTAACATTTAACTGTGTGTATATATGGGATCTCATGTTTTCACATATAACAAATGCGTCACTTCTCTGCTGTAATCACACGAATGATGCCCTAGTTCCCATGAGTCATGGTGTGTTTTTTATAGTAAATTCTGAATAATGTTTTAAAATTATACAGAGTATTAGAGGACATGATTTGGGGTTTTTTTAAACTATTTTTAAAGCCATTTTCTGTATCAGACTATTATAGCATTTTTGCATTTACTCAAACCCAGCAAAGACAACATGGAATGTCAGGTTTTGATTCATTGTTCAGGTTTTTTGGTGTTGCTGCTGCTGCTTTTCGCTGTAGAGATTTAAGGAGGGGATGTTTCTTCCTGTGGCAACAAGAAAAAAGGAAACATCAGATGCCAACCAGAGTGTAGTGTATTCTGTCAGCACCTCTGCAATTTGGGACAAGTTTGTGATTTACAATCCTATCAAATTTATCTTGTTTAATAACCCAGGAGGTTTCCATTTGGCCTGCAGTGACTTAGTGCTGGGAAAGGAAAAAAATCAAACATCTTTGAATTATTCCTCGAGCTGTGACTTTTCTCCTATGCTGTGGAATAACAATGCACACTTGTCTGCAGCAAGGCAGCAAGCCTTGAATCCCATTTTCTTACAGCTGCCTGGGGGACAGTTCCACTCCCTGCTGTGAGAGCAGCCGCCCAAAGCCAAGGACCATCGTGGGGCTGCTTCTGCCCCAGCTGGGGCTCCTGCCTGCAGTGCTGGGAAGCTGAAGGTCAGTGGAGGGAGCGTGAGTGCATGAAGGCAGGGTGCTGCTGTGCCCATCTGAGCAGGGACCAGCAAGGTTCATAATGTGGCTTTTGTGCAGACAGTGGAGCCCTGAAAATCTCTTCATCCAACAGTGTAGAAGAAGGATTTTTTATTTTTTTTTAATCCTTGATTGTTCATGGGAATAATTGGAATCTTGGCTCTCCAAAGCACAGGGCAAACCTGAGCTGCAATCATTGCCTGTAGAGGTCATTGTTAGAGGATGTCTAGGCAAGACCTAGTTTTAGCACTCATCAGCCACTGATTTTGGAGAGGGTTGGGTTTTTTTTCTTCCATTTTCTGCTTAGTCCTTAAATATTTCTCACACATTTTGGGAGAGACATTCAGAGGTTGGGACATTCAGAGACTAAGCACTTAGGAACATGACTATGACCTCCTCATGTCACTGAGCATGTGCCCTGTACTTAGTGATGCTGATGAGAAAAAAGCCCTGTTTGCTCTCCCCTTCTTACTTCCTCCTCAAAGAAAACCCCTCCTATTTGTAAACGTACATTTGCATTAGAGCAGGCATTAGATCTGGGAGTTTTAAAAGATGCTGCACATTCTATATCTCACTCCTCATTTTTACTGTCTATTCCAAATTAAGATTAATTTCTTTTTTTTTTAGCACCATGTGGCAGTGAGAAACCATGCCATTCAATAAACAGCTGCATCTTGCAGCTTAGGGTTACTCCAGAAAATGCACGTCTTAAGGAATCACATTTCATTTTACTCTTCAATATTTATACACTTATAAATGTAGACTTTCTGGACTTTAAATAACTTGATAAAGATAATGTGTGCCATATGGTCACTGGGACAAATTCCAGCTTCATTAACAGTCCACTGGCTGAAGGGAAATAGTTACTATTTTGAGCAGTATAAAATCATCTTATCAATTACCAAACAAGTTGAACATTACAGGAGTTTCTTTCGACAGAAGCCCCTGCTCTGAGTCTACTGCTCCTCCCCGTGCCCCACACAGAGCTGACTTTGCCATATCAAGCCATTAAACCCTGCGTTCATCTTGCCACTTGACCATGGGAAATGGATTAATTAAGCAGAACAATGCTCGATTTATAAGATGCAAATATGAAAGCTAATAAGCAGAAGACACCTTTACATTACTAAATCTTACTGGTACAGTGCTCCCTGAGAGTGGAAGGACCTGCTGGAAGAAGCCCTGAGTGTTGTTACTGGTGGGCAAAAGCAGAGCCCTGGGAGCAGGAGCCCTGTGATCTCCAGCAGTACGTGAGCACCCAACGGCGTGGCTCTTCAGTTCCCAGGAACAAGCGGGATCAGTCCTGGAGGGGCACCCTTGGCCCTGGCTGTCCCTGAGCTGAGTGCAGGGACTGGGTCTTGGTAGGAGGGTGTGATACATCTTTATTTTCCTAATTCTCCTGTTTGCTACAGGAATACCATTCTCTTTCCTATTCCTTTTCTGAGCCACCTGGAAACTCTGTGTTCCCTTATGCTTGAAAAGGGAGCAAATAATTTACCGCACTCTTCTGATGCTGCTTATTATATAAGGTTTGAAGTACTTCTTTTCTCTGACTCTTTATTGATATTTATTATTTTTTCTCAAAAGCCCTCACATCTTGTGATCTGCCTGAAGGTAGGTGAGGAGTCAGGTTCAGAACTTTTTGATGCCACTACCAAAGACTACACTGTCAAGCAGCTGTATTGACCACACACGGAAGGCATAGGAGAACCTCATGAGGAAGCCCTGGTTTTATGAAAACAGTTCTTGAACTGCTGCAGGTAACTGGGCTCATTACAGGAGTAACTGATTGAAAGTCTGGTGTGGTATGGTTTGAAGGTCTAACGTGGTGCAGGCGGCCCTTCCTGGCTCTGAGCTATCCCTGCTCGATAACCTTGCTGGGCTGCCACACTGAATTAGCAGGGCCACACATGGGGTGAGAGGGCTTCCCCATCTTCTGGATTACTAAATGCTTAAAAACATGCAGTGGCGTCTCAGCCAGATGTTTTCTGAGCCAAGAGATGCTCGTCTCTGTTGGTTAATGCCTCTGCCAAAATGCTGCGCATCACTGCTGTGTGATGTCAGCCAACGGCCCCTGAACCTACCTGTGCTGCTCTTGCAGAAGGTTGTATGCCTCTTGCTCAATTGTCAGTGTCTACTCACTAACTGAAGACTTTATCCATCTGATTTGATGATCTTCAGTAAAGATATTCAACCAGAGTAGTAAGTAGAGCGGTCTGACCCAGCCTGTGGCCTCGTTGTCTGCAGACCCTGGACAGCATGTTCTCGGATGCATTACACTGAAGGATGAGTATCGGATAGCCTCGTGTGCCTCTCCGAATTGGAGAGTAATGTTTTGGAAGGGCCCAGGCAAAAGACTGTGAAGTGGCTTCTTCTCTGGATACATTACTTGGGGTTTTTTTGAGAAGCCAAAGCATGCGATGTCAAGAGCCTGGCAAGGGAGACCCCAGGTATGGGAATTTACTAACACTGGAGAGACTCATTTGGGTTTGTTAGGCAATTTCTTTGTTTTCCCTTTTCCTCCTGGTCCCTACCCCTTTGCTTGGAAAATGACAGATGGTGTCATGTCTGACAATTCAGAATATTGGAGAGGAGTGTTTCCCTCAGGCACCTCTGCCCCTGCAAATCAGAGCAGTTGTGCACTGCAGAGGTGGCATCAAGGAGAAGGTCACCAGTGCACAAGCTCAACTGCAACAATTATTTTAGTAACTCTGCTAATGATAATGGAACTGAGCTGAAAATGCTCCTGTATGAAAGAGTTGAGATGCAGAAAGCCACCTTCTTTGTGGCCCAGCAGGAACTGGGTCTGCTCCTAAATACAGTCAGCTTTGAAATGTAATCTTGCCTGGAATTGCAGGGGTTAATGCCCATCTCTACGTTCAGATGAAAACTTCAGGGCTTGTAGGTATGTCAAAGCATGCAAAGGAGATTGCAGTCCCATTGTGTGTCTTCTGCTGTGCTGTCTGCTCTGTATTTAGGCTGTCTTGTCTTGCTAATCACATCACATCTGTCAGCTGTCTGTGGATAGAAACAAATTGTAAACAAGCTGTCAAGGTGGAGTGGGATGAATTGTTTAAAAAAAAAAAAAGGCAAAAAATCAAGCCAACTTGAATGGCTAAATAGAAAACTTGGAGTGGCTGAACAGCAGCTAAATGTTTGTTCTTCTGTTTTTAGTACTTTTCCTGTCATAGATGATGGATGATGGTTGATACATCAACATTTGGTTGGAAAAATCTCCACTAGAGTGGCAAATACCATGGCAGTTCCAGCCCTGCTCCTCATTGCCCATAGGAAGTGCTTTACTGCTTCTCAACAAGCTCCCGCCTTTGCTTTCCACCATTAAGACACCGGAAAGAAGTACAGAAGTGTAGTGGGAACTTGTTCTTAGAAACTGTACAGCCCCACCAGCCATTCCACCAGCAGCAGTTTTGTGCTTCATTTACCAGGTTTGCATAATAAGAGGACTCTGGTAATATAACCATAGGCAATGTAAGAGAAAATACATCCTGTAGGCACAGAAGAAAACTTTGCAGTTTAGTTATTTGGTAAAAGTTACTTTGGTTACTAATTAAAATAACTTTGGTTACTTATTAGAGTATCTCTCACCAATAATCATGTGTTCACAGCTGAATAAAGTGATAAACAAGAAGGATGTAACAGGGGAAGTGGTTTCCCTCAGTTGAAGAAGATGCAGTGTTAAATACTCAGATGCAATCTTTTATGTTCATTTAAGGTCCATTTTCCTTCCAGCTCCAGTGAATGATGTGGAACAAGGTAAGATGTTTGTGTGTGGGTCACAGATCAGATTTATGTGTCTTGAAAAGCTATTTCAAGTAATATTAGGCTCAGAAAAAAACCTGGAGTGTATTCTAAGCGTTACTACAGGCACAGGGTGGTGTGAGTTTTGTTCATGGCAGTCACTGAGCAGTGAGGGAGCTTTTTTTACCAAAGCAACATGATAAAATTGCTGATAAAATGAGAGTTTTGTGAAAGCTACATTGATTTTAAAGCAATTTTAGTAAAAGTACTGCTTACCTTTCAGCCTGTTTGATAGAGTCTTAGGGTTTTGCTGCTTAAAGAAGGTGGTGGAGGCCAGGGAAGCTCTTTTGCAAGGCTGCCTGGTCCTGACAGCCTCGACACCCTCCCGGGGCATGGCTTTCCTCCAGACACGAGAGCATCTTGTCTGCAGCCTCATTGCAGGCGTGCTCAGCCCCATCTCTCACAGCCTGTTTTCATTTGTGGGGGGCTGGATTCGGCACTCACCTGCCCAGCAGCTTTGGGGTGCCTTCATTGTTACTGGCTGCTTCTCGCTCAGCTGTGCTATTTGAGTGGGTGATCTCCAAACTGGATACCTGTGGGTGAATCTGGGAATTACTTTGGTCACTTCATTTTCTCAGTCTAGAAGCAAAATGAAGCAGTGAAGGCAAATGAACTCTTGCATGCTAAGCAATATTTGCTGTCTAACCAGATACCAAAAGGGACCTACTACCAGGCAAAATCCATAAGTCTGGGGTTTTGGGATTTATTTTTTTTACCCCCAAAAAGTTATCCTATATTTCAAAAAAGCATCATTGCATTTCTTCACTGATGGTCTTTGTTATGACAATGAGTGTGATTGGTTTTGTCGTCCTGATGCTATTTTGCAAGGTAACTAGCTGCTTTCTCTTGCCCATAAGTCATCCAAACAAATAGCCTCGTTGCTGGTAAATGAGGGAACTGACCTTGAGCAAGGAGGGGAAAAAGGGAGATCCTGATTTATGCAACGGTTGAGCCCAAACCAGTCCCATGACCAGCACACTCGTGGGAGGTGTTTTGTATAGCTCTTAAGATTATACAAAGTTTCTTGCTTTAACACTTCTGTAGAACATATATTTTTCTAAAAAAAATAAAATATTAGGGCTTTCTGTGAAAGGGCAATGCAGGGCTGGTGCTGCTTTCCACAGCCTGGAACCTTTGCAGAGATGATGTGAAAGCAACACCCACTTTGGAGAAATTCAACAAGCAACTGCCTGTAATTTGCGGGCCAAGTTCTTGTAACGAAGAGATGTTGGAAAACAAACTAAAATGAGCCTGATGTAGAAGAAGAGCACATTGGGGTGTTGTTTCCAGCTGGCAGGTAACCCTGCCGGGTCAGTATGGCTCGTGTCAAGGACCAACAAGAGGTGCCATAAAGGAAATTAAAGGATGTGGCTGTGGGGATGATACATGGTCTGAGCACAGTGAGGTGTATGGGTTCGTTTATACATGCACAAGCTTTTCCATGTTGTGGTTTGGCCGTTTTTTTCTGTTATATTCTCACAAGAAAATAACTGATGCTTGGACTATTTTTACCACTCAGAAAGACATAAAGCCGTCGTTTAGTTTCTTTGATGTATTTTCCATGTCCGTGCTGTTGTATTAGATAAGACTAACTGTCGTTTGCTAATGAGAATTAGTGTATTCCCAGAGACAAACCAAGAATGTTTTTAGCAAGGGTATAGACTAACGAGATCACCAAGAGGATATGTGGTTGCATTAAATATTGCTACTTAATATACAGATATTTTACAAAGGATTAGACATTGTAAATCCAGTGCTCTTTTCTAGTTGGATAAGTATCACTTTGAAACTATATTTAATTGTCCACTCTAGACTTTTATGTCATTTAGTGTGTCTAGCAATGCTATTAGTGACTTTGTGTCAGGGAAACCCTGCTGTGACCTTACCATACACAAACCTCTAGACTATTCCTCTCCATCCTTCTCTCTGGGCAGCCTGTTCTTCAGGAATAAAGACTTGGCATAAAGGAAAATAGACTGTAGCCATATCAATGGAGGGAGGAAAAAAGAAAAAGCCTATTTCTATGTGTAGAAGAGCCCTTGAGGCTGATGGTCTTGGGATACCTGGATGGATCTGAGGGTATGGGGCCCCTTGAGCTCTGGATCCAACCTACTGTAGAAGAGGTCCTGAAGTTGCCATTATAGTCAGGAACCTGCTTGGAGGCTGGGAGGTCTCTGAGGAAGACCAGCAATGGGGATCAAAATACCTGCTTTAAAATAATTACACCCAAAGGTCTCGCAGTAACTGCAAAATGGGTTAATTCCCAAATGGAGCTGCCTCTTATTAAGCACCTGATGGCGTGAGAGCTGACATGCACAACTCCCACTGAACTGAGCTAAATGAACTCTTGATGGCTTTTCTCTTCCAGAAGGGTTAAAGCTGCCTTCCCCAAATTAAAGCTGCCTTTTGCATGTCACTAGTGTAGCAGCAAAACTCACTTGCATAGTAAGCAAACCGATCAGATGACTCATTGCCCTTGTGTGTGGAAATGATCCTTGAGAGCTGGTTGCAAATGCTGAGTGATGAAAAGTGCACCCACTTGAAGCAAAAGGACCACCAGAGCCCTGGAGCGTGTTACCCAGTGTGCCAGAGGGTGAGAGCTCAGGATCACAGCTGGTCCCTGGGGAGGAAAAGCTTTGGCTTCTGAGGCCCCTGTCCTGGGAGGAAGATGCTGCAATGAAAGCTGGCCCTTGAGACAGGTAAGTTTTCCAGCTCTCATCACTCATCTCTGTGTCTAACACCTGTGAGTGTGCCAGAGTTGCTGGTGGCCGACACATCCCTGCTTCTGGCTCTGTAAGTGGGCTCTGACAAAGCAGCACCTGCCCGGTGAACATCTGCAGCTGCCTGGCCTCTGCACTGGGGACCCAGCCTGCAGCCTCTTGCGTGAGGGTGTCTCCAGCAGTGGCTCCACGTTGCTGAGCTCGCACATGCTGTGGGTTTCCCTGTGCGTGGAGAGCCCTGTGCGCGTGTTCGTGACGTTAGCAGGAACAGCGAACCTCTGCGTGAGCAGAAACCCCTTTTCTTGTGTGCCAGGGAAGAGCCCAAGTTGGTACCTGGTTCTCTGCAGGGTTTTTATTTTTTTAGCTGCTCAAGATGGGATACATGTATGTGGTCTTTGGGTCCCCTGACCCCCCTCGTGTTACAACCGCTATCCTCTCCTGCTGGGAGAGAAGTTTACCTTCTCTGGGCAGCAGCTTGCAGGACACCCAGAAGCCATTTACCCCGCACTGAGGCCATGCGGGCATTGCTTTGGCAGGTGCTGGTGAACTGGTCCCAATGTCTCCTTCCCATGCTGCAAAACCTGGATGTGGGGAAGACCCCTGTTTCCAGCAGGTCCTGTGCCCAACATGGCCTGGCTGGTTGTGCCCAAATGGGAGAAAGTGGCTCTTTTTGAGGGTTTTGAGCTGAGTAACTAAATGCATAAGTCATTTTGGGAACCACAGACCTAAAGGGTGGAGGGGAGAGCACTCATCCCTGTCTGCAGGCAGCCAGAGCCCCCAGGCTGGGAGTGAGAAGATGACAGAGACCCCCCGGCATGGCATGCTCTGGGCAGCGATGCACTGCGGCTGCCACCATGATGTGCAGCAAAAGGAGCAAAGTCACTGGGACCGCAAGTTTTAAACACTTACCAGTGTGTTCTCAAGGTCAAAGTTTGCTTTACGTAATTGCTGGGAAATACCAGCACTGAGATATTTCCTTGTGCCTGAACCAGTACAGGCTTGGATGGAGCCTGGGGCTTCAGCAGGAAAAAAACGAGCGGACCTGTGCTGTCCAAGCTGCACTTTGGGAAGCTCATGGATACACACTAAAACAAGAAAATCCCAGCCAGCCGCCAGCTCAGGCAATGCCTGTGAGATCGACCATTGCGTTTTCCCCTGGAGGTCATCCATCATGTTGTAGGGTTTTGCTAAGGAAATTTGTATTCCCCTTCTCCAGGTGACAAGACTGGAGACGGGCGGTGGGAGCAGGGGCAGTGGCTGCCCGTGGTGGGGAAAGCTGACCTGGCTGTGGGGCTCAGCAGAGGTAGGGACGATTGAGTCTGGCTTGCTGGGAAAGAAAAAACAGAATAGGTTGGGGGTCTAAAAAAGTGGAGGAAAAAGCAGTGCAGTAACAGGAGTAAGAGAGTGTGCAATGAAAGGCAGAGATGTGCAGGAGAAAAGGTGCCTTTGTGTTGCTCCAAGGATGCATCAGGTCCCCAGCACATCCAGCACCTTGCCCTCTTTGCCCTCAGATACTTCTCCCCTGACGTGGCACCAGCTCCCAGGTCATGTTCTAGAGGGTCTCGACAGCCTGGGATTTCTGATCCGTGTGTCACAGATGCTCGAGCAGGAACCGTTGTGCTCAGTGGGCATGCAGTGGGCAGGCTGCGTCTTCCCAGTGGTGGAACTGGGAGCAGAGCTGAGCCCTCTGGTTACCTTTGGTCTCTGCACTTGCTGTGGTTGTGAATCTCAAACCCCAGGCTTTAATGAGATTGTCATACAGAACAAAAAGCGGTATTAAAGAAAACTAGTAAATGTCAAAATCCATGTAAAAACCCCATCGTTCTCATTACTCANAAAATTTCTGTTTGCCTCCTTCATGTACCCAGAGTGGCTGAAGCTGGGAGCAGCTGACACTGCTGGTGGGAGTTGGTGGGTTTGAGGCATGGCCCGGGCTGATCGTCATCCTTCATCGTCCATGAGAACTATACTTAGCAGCAAGGTATCAAATTTTAAATAGGATTTTAAAAGCCCTTTCTCTAATGGAGCACCTGATCATGGTCCATAATTAAAGATCGTGGTCCAGCCGACTCTGCCTGTGCGGGGGGAGGCAGACCCTGTGCACCGCTGCTCGCTTCTCTGCTCCTGGCGTGGCAGAGGAGGCTTCAGAGATAAGGACAGAGCAAATTAAGATTTAGGAATTTCTTCTGGGACTTTTCTAGGCAAAAATAGGTTTTTAATTGGTTTTTAGCTCTGTGGTAGCCAAAGGTCTTTAATTAGGTTTTACATCATTCTCTGGTATCGCTCTGCTTTTCTATGTTTAACCCACATGATTTGGGCTTCTTTAAACAGATAAAAAAGTATTCTTTGTCTTTGTTTCAAAAAATCAAGGTGCTGAGTTATTTCATGTTGATGCTAAATAGCAAATTAATTGTTGAAACTTAAGCCTGCTAAAGGCAGGGTTTTAATCTAGTGCTGCTATATTTAGCTGCTGTATTTATCTTGTCTGATAAATGTAGCATTAAAGGCCTGCTAACTTTATTTTTAATTGTTTTTTTTTTCCTTGCATTATTTAGCTGATGAACTGGCTTTAGAGTTTTCAGCTCAAACTCTTAATTTTTTTACTCACTTTTCCAATTTAAAAAAATCTTTAAAATAGCCTTACAAATATCCTGCCTTGCAGAGCTCTGCCGTGGCATTGACAGTTTACAGAGTTAATTCTGGCAAACATAAAAAAAGAATAAAAGTGTGCTCGTATAATCCTTAATCAATTATTTTTTTTAACGGAGCTCCTGCTCTGCGGAGTGATAGCTGGGACTGGTGGGTGCTGCCTTCGGTCCAGGCAGGTGTGCAGACGAGCACCAAAGCCCCTTCCCAGTGCCTTGTGCCTGGGGCAGCACAGCCTCCAGGAGGTGAGCCCTGACCAACGCCTTCCAAAATCAGTAAAAATGATGCTCCTCTGTGGACCAGACTTACGGTTGGACCAAAAATGCCTCAATCCTCTACTAAGAGTCCAGGCAGTGGATCATTACTCAAGTCCAGATCATAGATTTGTTACAAACCAACCGAACAAGCGAGGAACCACGCTGTCATTCATCCCATCTGGCAGGATGTGATCTAACTCTTGGGATTGAATTATTTTATGGGTATTTCTGTTGGTTTAACTGGGGTTACTGAGAGTGAATGCTGCTCTGCTATACTGCATCTTGTCAGGAGAAAAACTGTATCAGTAGATGGAGAAGTTTGTCTCTGTATATTGATTTTTTTTTATCTCCAAAAATGCTTTTATACCCCAAACCTGCAGTAGTTTTGGAAGTTGGTCTCCCCCCTGCGTTCGCACCAGCATGTGGATGATGTGGTGGTGTGTCTCGGCAGTGTGGTTGCTTTCAGTGGTGGTACAGGCAGGAAGCACAGGTGGGGGTGGTGACAAGCCTGGAGGAGCTGCTCAGGTCAAACACCAGCTGATCCCAGTGCATCATGCCCCACTCAGGGGAGCATTGCTTGTCTTCAGCCAGAAGATGCGGCACCAACCTTGGGGTGAAACTGTGACTGCCAGCACCCTTCCAGCACCATCCATGGGCACTGCTGATGCAGTCTTCCTCCCAGTGACTGGCAGAGCCATTTTGGTAATACTTCCAGTCCCTGCAGCTTGCACAAAACCCTGGATACCTTCAGACGTGGATCCCTTGTGCTGCAGGCAGGTCCCCTATCTATGTCTGTTGAGTTCCCAGAAGTGCAAAGCAGGAGGTTAATTCCAATTACAATAAGGGTTTATGTTAATAAATAATAATATAAGAGCTTTATCCAGAAAAGGGGAGAAAACCAAACGTGTGGTTAAATCACATTAGTTCCACTATTTAAAATTATTATTATTCTGTCTGCATAGGAGAAGTTGCTGTTTTTTGACAGTAATTCCCATGAAGAAATGGCCTTTTCATGTGAACCCGGGTGCCGCAGGGTCCAAAGGGAGATGCTGCTGCTGCTGACTTGTGGAACGGGACAGGCCTCATACTTTAACACTAATTGATCATTAGCCAGATAATAAGCCACTGTTCATTAGTCAACAGCCGTGGTCATACAGTTTGTTCCACCCTCAAGGGTCTTATTGTCTGTGCTCTCTGCTGGATTTTCTTTGAGGATAGCCCCAGTCCAGCACAGCTGCCTGTGACAGTGAACACCCCTGGGCAGCTGGAAGAAGTTCCCCAGACTTCTCCCATCCTGTTTGGCTCCTGTTGTTTGTTCCGAGGAGGAACTCGGCTCCCACCGGGGCTCTCAGGAGGGGTCAGTGCTCCCCAGCACCTTGTCAATGGCTTTGTCACTGCCTCTATGCTTTGCCCGTGTTTCAGCCCCTTGTTGCTGCTTAGGGGGCTGCAGAGAGGATCAGTACTGAAATGGTTAAAAATGTGTATTCGGCAAGGGAAAGGCTCTAGCAGACCCCGATCAGGCCGTGTGTGTTGTACGTACACCATGGTGCACCCTCAGGAAGGACTGATAAGTGACCAAAGGGTCTGCAGTGCTGTTGGTCTTCCTGGGGACCACTCCCCCTAAAACATGAAGGGTTGGGTTTGGTGAGTAGATTTCCTTGGACAAAATTAGCAAATTGAGCGTGCTGAGAAGTCTGGGAGTTTTTCTTTCTATCCTGGGAAGCGTTTCTAGAGGAGCGGATGCTCAGCAAAATCTGTTGCTCGATGCTGACTCCACAGCTGATCCAAAATAGCAGTAATTTTTCCACGGATATTTCTAAAAGCTTTTTTATGCTTAAAAATCCTGTGGAAATTCTTCTCTTAATTTCTGTTTATGCACTGTCTCATCATATTGAGAATAGATTTGAGAATTGTGGTATTTTCCATTTAAAAATTCAGTGTGAAAGAGTGAAAAATGCCACCAGTTTTGGTTTTTTTTCTCTGTGAAAACTGCAGTTTCTGATGAGCAGATGTCCTCTACCAGATATGTGCTTCGATGAGAGGCGCTGAGCAGCTCGCTCTGCCCATGGAAAAGCCCAGAGCTGCCTCCGTGCCCAGCCCCAGCACCCCGCTGCTTGGGGTCCTGCTCAGGTCCACCAGCTGCCTTGCAGTTGCAGAGGGATTGGGATGGTTTTGATTGCAAAAATGTCACCTCCCCTCAGCCAAGCACTGATCCTGCCCTGGGGAAATCCAACATGGGCAGCGAGCAGGGTGCCTGTCCTCCCTTCCCTGCATCCCTCAGGCTGCATCTGGGTCTCGGTGAGCTCCTGCCTGAGCTTTGCTCCTCCAGCCTGGAGCTCACGGGGCATGGAGATGCTACTGCTTTAATCATGAGCTGCTGCTTGTCTCAGTGGACACCGTCAGGTAAATGGAGTGCGAAAGCATAATGACTGGCATAAATGGGAGAACATTAAAATTAATGCAGTTTGTTGATGTAATTGGTAGCTCATTAGGGTGAGTGCTGAGCTTGCCTCATGCGATGCTGTGGTCCAGAAGCTGCCCTGGCTGAGCCATCCCAGTGCTGGGGCAGGACTGGCAGCTGGCTGCACTGCTGCTCCTGCTCAGCCCTGTGCTCTCATGGTCCCAGCTGAGCTGAGGAAATCCTGCAGACCTCCAAGGGTTTGGTGACCACGGGCAGGTCACTGAAAGGCCTCCTGGTCACCCCTGTGTGGACTAAGCCCTTTGCATCAGCTGAGCTTTTGCTGGTGCTCCCTATGGGACAGAGACCTTGCAGACACAGGCTTCAGCAGCTGGCGTTATAAAACCTCTTTTTCCTTTACTGCTTGATTGTTTAGATGTGAAGTTTCTCTGGGCGGCAAATGGGAGCATCTCCTACTCTGTGTCCTGCACGTGTCGTCCCACAGAGGAGCTCAAATGCCGTCTGACCCCCAGGCTCAGCGCAGCACAGGCAGCAGGGATGAGCCAGCGATACACCGACCTGCGCAGGGCTGGTTAGCACGGCATCAGCATGGGTAATAAATGCTAAGTCACGTGCACTGAGGACACTTCAGCAGCAATGCTGATGGCTCTTCAAGAGGGATGATTCTGCTAGAGTGGCTTTCCATTTGTTCCTCACCCGTACATCTCTCCTCTTCAGCATGGTGGTAGAAATTGCTTCATTATGAACTATTTCACAGCAGCAGACCTCAAAAGTTTCTGAATTAGAAGCAAATTGCACTGTTGATTACTTTTTTTTTTCCCCACCCAGATCTTGATTCTTCAGGAGGTGAAACACATTTCTTATTGCTTCCCTTCCCAGGGGCCCGGGGCAGTAATTACCTGATGCAGAGGCGAGCTGTGTCTCTTTCAGCATGCTCTGCTCTTTAGCTGTGTCCCTCTCATTAGTCCCCCTGATACCACCACCTTTTCCCTGACTCTCAGGCTGACCATTTCAAGGTTTAAAAAATAGGAGGTGAAGAGCCTGGTAGTCCAGTGCAGTTTTACACAGGTTTGTTGCGTTTTCCGCTGTAGGCTGTTGGCTTGAACATGAGCCTGGCACGTTCCTTGAACATCACAGCTGCTTCGTGGACCAGGATCCTTAATGGCCACCATGAACAGGATTGTCATCACTGATAAAGTCCTTGCTCTGAAAAGTCCCACGTCAGCACAGACTGCTGACAATCCCCACGGAGCTGGTTCGTGCTGGTAGTTCCCAACCCCTCCACCTCTGAGCAGCAACTCACAGGGGGAGATTTCACTGACTGCCACGCTCTGGACGGATGAGGACAAGTGTGTTTCCTTGCAAGGTAGGTAGTTTTCTCACAAGGAATGATGTGCTATTGGTCTGGCATGATTTCCCATAGGCGAGAACACATGCCATTTTATTCAGTTTTCCACTTGTTTTTATTCTGTTATCTTATAGCTTATTGTTACATTCTGATAGAACAGCAGAAATGCTGTCCCCCTAATTAGATTTACCACAAATGCCTGGCCTCCCAAGTATTGACAATTAGCAAGTGTTCTTCAGATGGAGGTAATTGTCCAATATGGGAACATCAATAAAACACTAAAGTGATTAACAGAACACCAAAAATGTATGGATAAATCTGAAGCTGTCTGATTGGGATCTTCTCAAAGCAAGCAAACAAATAAGGTTAGTCAGAGGACAGATTCGTCACTATCATGAAACCAAATTGTTTTTTATAGGATCGTGTGAATGAAAAAATTCTTGTAGGCTGCTCTGGCTGGAGGCCAATGAGATATGATTGAAGGTATTTGGGAGACTGTAGCTTCCTTGATGTAGCCTGCAATAATTTCTTTGAGCAAGAAGGTTAGTCAATACCCACATACATGTCCTGTTCGTATTGCCTGCAATTCATCTAGTCTCATATGTACATCTTTTCAAAGACATTTTTCTCTTATCTGCACTGTGATGGAGAAGAACAGAAGAAAGGATGCCTTGATAGCAGTTTGCATTGATTCTTGCATCAGAGAACTGCTGAGGCGATGGCGGGCTGTGCTGTGCAAACACTGCTGTCCACAGAAGAGCAGTTTGGACTATTTGGGTGTTGTCGTATTGGCCAGCGTTAGGAAAAGGAAGGAAAGCAAGGAGACCTGGGTTAACACCTCTCCCCAGATAAAGCTAATGGCTGTATCTAAACATTGTGAAATTTCACAGTCAGTCTTGCAATTTTGCCTTGCTTTGTGTGATGCTCTACCCTTGGCCTCTGGAGAGTTGGGCTGAGAGCATCTTCCCTTAAGCATGTTACTTTTCTGTACCTCTGTGTTTCAAAGGTGTTTCTGGATCTAGCCACCTGTCTCTGACCATTTCATATATTTCAGCCCATAAGATTTTCATGCTAACTTCCTGGAACAAACAAACATCCAAAGTCTAAGGTTGAGCAGCCCACGTGGTTTGTCTGATCCCAAGCTTTCCCACTCGGGAAAGCAGGGAGGTGGTTTCTGTTATCAGCTAATTCTTGCTGTTGTCTCTACTTTGTTTTGTCCCTTACCAAATGCTAGAAAGTGGGTTGCTATTGTCTTAGGGTTCTGTTTGGATATATCAGTTCCATAACTAATTATGTATGAAATCAGACTGGTTTTTTAACCACTTTGAAGATTTTACAAGCATGACATAGAGTAAGAATAGTATGAAAATAGACCAGTATTTCCCCTTACTTTGAAGCTGCTAAACCCACATCTAATTGCAAAGTGATTAAGACTGAGTCACCACAACTGTCTCTCTTCTGAACATAGTTTTCAGGCAGTATTAATGCTCTTAGATAGAAAACATTTCATATATATGAGTGCAGGAGCTGTGAGGTTAGGACTCTCTGTGCAGTCTGAATTTTATGTTGAACTCCAAGTTGCCTTTCAGTGAGTGACAGCATTACATAAAACATCAAAGCCATCCTGTGTGCTGCATGGAAAAAAGACCTACCTGCTTAAAAAGCAAAATCAACGATGGAAGACGTTGCTTAGTTGTCTGTTTCTACAACTTTTCCTAGTCTTTTTTTAATAATCATTTATTTATAAGTTGTAGGATTAATGCCTGAGCTACTTTAAAATGAGGACCTGGGGATGCTCCAAGGTTAACAATAATATTTTTATTTTCATAGGTTTCTATTTCAGTTATTAAAAGCTATTGCGCCTGGTGATAAGTTACCCAGAACAACAGATGATTGAATAGGTTTAATGGAGCCTTGATTTTAAAATACTTGCTTTGAATGACAATGTGCAAAGTTAAATAAATGATGGATGAGCAAGATTAAATGGAACAGACCTCTAATCTGCCTTACATAATATAGGAGACATTAATATAATTCTAAAATACCTGTAGTTAAAGGCTGTGAATGTCACGGCCAAGGAGAACACAGATGCCACTAACAAATGTTACTTCCAGGGTCTGGGCGCAGTTTTACGTAGAGCAGGAGCCCCTGAACAAACTGAATTTGAAAATCGAATGCCAGAACACATCTGTAGGAAAGCACGAGCTCGTTCGGACTCAACGGTAGCAGCAGCTTATGGAGGTGTGGGTTGTTTTGGCTTAACACCCAGGTCTTGTTGAGTCCATCTGGATTTTTGCTCTGCTCTCCATCCCACTGGGCACTCAGTATTACAGCAGTTGTGTCCCCTGTGATGGCCAGTTTTGGAAGATGGATGAGATTTCTGCAGAAATCCTCAAACTGTCTTTTTAAAGCCCTTCAGGTGTGAAGAGAGGAGCTGGGACAAGGGGCTCTTACCCCACTACCAATTTAAGCAAAAGCTCTCGGTATCATTTTGGAAACGATGCAAGGCTGGTGAACCTGGCAGCACTTCAAAGCTATTTCAACGAGACACATGAAGGTCATTTAGGGATCTAAAAAAAGTTAGTTAAGGCTTCCTGCATGTGTACAAGCTCAGTCCAGGGAAGAATCCTGCTGACCACTGCTCTCCTCCAAGAAAGCCATCTGCAGTGCTGCCTGAAACAACATACTTGTTCTGTGTTACTCTTGTCCCAGGGAGGTACTTCCTTCTTCTAGCTCTGCCAGGAGATACTGCAGAAAAACAGGTGATATCTTCATACCAAATTTGTTCTTTCTAGTGTCGGAGAGTGGGCCAGTACTTAGCAGATACAAATTAAAGCAATTTGCAGAGAAACATGGGGTTAGAAAGGCACTTATGTTAGCTAACAATATAGAAGAAAATAGTATCAAAACCAATACGGATAATTAAAAATGTCACAGGTCTGCCCTGATCAGATTATTCACTGTTAAAAAATACAAAGGCACAGAAATTGAGTGCAGCCTCTTCCTGGCATTTTTCAACAGAAATCCCAAACAAGCGTTCAGTTAGGAGTGAAGCCAGAAATGCTGGGAATGGAGGGCTTTAAAAAGTGAACAACCTTATAGCAGCCTTCCAGTACCTAAAGGGGGCTACAGGAGAGATGGGGAAACACTCTTCATCAGGGAGTGTAGTGAGAGGACGAGGGGTAACGGGTATAAGCTGAAAGAGGGCAGTTTTAGATTAGATATTAGGAGGAAGTTTTTTCCTGTGCAGGTGGTAAGGCAGTGGCCCAGGTTGCCCAGAGAAGCTGTGGATGCCCCATCCCTGGAGGGCTTCAAGGCCAGGCTGGATGAGGCTTTGAGCAACCTGGGCTAGTGGGAGGTGTCCCTGCCCATGGCAAGGGGGTTGGAGCTCAATGATCTTTAAGGTCTCTTCCAACCCAAACCATTCTGTGATTCTATGATATTTCAAAGCAACAAAGAATCATAGAATGTTTTCAGTTGGAAAGGACTCGTTCTGATCTAAGCCCCAGGGAGAGGCGATAGCCTTATGCCTTTGGAGCTGGGTTTGTCCGGGACATGAAGATACTGCTTGCAGGGAGCCCTGTGTCATCATCCTGACCCCGCAGACTCTTCATGTGTCGCTCTGCAGGAGCAGCACAGGCTTGGTGTGACCCAGGGATACTGCTGGACAAATGGTTTCCAGAAGTTTTGGGTTTTTTTAGCATTCCCATTTTGTATGAAGTTGATTTTAATCAGAAAATTAAAGATATCCCTACATGTTCATCCTCCTGAGACAGCTTTTCTCCTACGCAAAACAGGGATATCTGTGCTTCTACCCAGCTGGGGCTGGTTTTTTCAGACCACCTTGTCAAGGATTCAGTTTAGAGCCATATTGCTTCTGCACTGAGTCATCTGGATCAAGAAAAGGACTGTGTTCAGCCACCAGAATAGGATGATAAACAAGTCTCATCAGACATCTTTCAGGGTCAGGGGTTAAGAAGACTGTAAATCTAAGGGTAATTTCTCTGAAAGCCACTATGAAGTCATAGTCTTTGGCACAAAATGTCAGCTTTATTGTTCCAACATTATTTATCTGAGAAGAGCAGTTATAGGTAATTTGTGAATTGTGCAAAAACATGAACTCATGCATAATAATCTTGATGGCGCTTGTTTACGTCGTCTTCTTGTGCATAATTAGCAAAACATATGATCCAAGTTGTTCTCCTCGTTTAGAGTCCTGTTTTGGCTGGTCGACATAGCAGAGTTGGTTTTGCCAAGGGCTATACTGGGTAATGTTTTCTGATAGATTTAGTGTGTGATATCTGTGCACAGCAGTAGGATCTGTAAATTTATGACAAAAAGATCAAGGCTATCATAAACAGTAATATCTGCTGGAAACGAAAGCTGCAATTCCAGCACTGGCATTTCCTCCATGCCATGCACAAGTGAGTTTCATCAGCTGTGTCTCTCATATAAAAGCCCGACACTGAGTGACTGATTATATCACAGACTTGAGATTGTGCCCTCTAATTAGATATGTAGAGTGAATAATTTTAGTTCAATTAGGTGTTACTGGCTGGACAACCAATAGCATAAACCATGTCTACACTAAATATTATTATTAAACTCTTTCATGTTGTTGGTTACTGACACTGGAGTACTGGAAATTGGTCTTTTGGGTTATTTTTGGTTTTGTTTGTTTGGTTGTTTGTTTGGATTTTTTTTCCCCTATTCTACAGCATCCAGCTAAATTAAAAACCACAGTAGATGTTATTTAATATATTTCTACTCGCTTTATAGGAAAGGCAGCATTGTTTATACCACTGTGGTTATGATACTAGTTCTGAGGCAGATCAAATGTTGCCAGTTAGGATTTGGTGAACTTTTACCTTTTTTTTCCTGCTTTCAAGCCAATTCTGACTCATGCAGATGTAATAAATTTCAGAGAAATTGTTTGTGTAGCCCGCTCCAATGCGAGACTTATTTGCCGATAGATCTCAACAAGTTACCTCTCCCCTATTCACTCTTCATCATGTTGAGATGTGTAATTTGCTTGCTAATTATGTTGTTTGCTCCCTTCTTGGATTTATGAGGCTCTTTTAATGGCAAAAATCAGTAGGATTGAATAACCGGGTGTATGGGCTCTCTGAGAAAGCTCCAGTTGAGTACCCTGCCCTCTCCACACCAGCCCTGGTGTAGGTGCCCACCTCCTCCTCAGCTCTCCCCGTGCTCTTCCAGCCCTTCTGCTGCCTCTATGCCTCCCTGGGCAGAGCTCTCGTGCCCTTACCTTCCTTTCCTTGCCTGCTTTGCTTGGGCAAGACCTGGAGGCTATCCCACCTGAGCACCTGGCGCAGAGCCCCAGTCTCTCACCAGGGATTTCAGCTCCACTTTGGCTTGCTGCAGGTTGATTTTCTGGTGATTTCCCTAACTGCTGGCATAACGGGTAGGAGGGATAACAGATATTTGCCTATTGCTGAAAGTGCTGCTGGAAGGGGAAAATGTGGCAGCAAGAATCTACACAGACTAGACGAGGAGAGGGCACAGCTGAAAGGAAAGAGAAAATCAAAATTCCCAGCACTGGGGCCACCCTGATCAAATCACCATAACCAGTCAAGCTGGCTGCAGCTGCTTCTCCTTCCTGGAGCCAGCAAGCATCTGCCATGCTGGAGGCAGAGCTGAGCCAGGGAACTGGAAATGCTGGGTTGTAGCTGCTCCATCTCCAGCTCAGACACTTCCTCATTACCTTCTCTGGTAACTTCTTTCATTTTAGCTGCTTTTCAGGCTATACTGAGGCAGCCTTTGAGTGAGAGCACCCTCCTTCCAAAGGGAAGGCAATCGTGCTTCTCCCTGACACTCCCTTGTGTGTTCACCCTGCTCCAGGGTCTCTTTCCCTTTACTTCAATACTAGCATCTTCAAATGATGACTGCTCATTAGCACAGTAGGGCCAGGCTTTAATTTCCCAAAATCAAAAGGCTTGCATAGCTCTGCAGTGTGTATGATCTGTCCAGATACCTGCTTCAGCTGGGGAAAACAGGTATGCATTACACGCAGCAGTGTCCCACGTGTACAGGCAGAGAAATTGCTTATCATGTCTTTCTTATAAATGAGGTCCTTGCAAGTAGTTAGTGAGCTCAGCACGGACTCTTTCTGAATCTGAGTCTCATCTGAAACTTTCCACTTTTGGAGCTTTCTGGTCCCGCTGAGCCTTACTGGTGCTGTGCTGTAGTATCTGCAGCCCAGAGTGCTCCCATCCTGCAGCTCTGCTCCAGGGACTGCTTGAAGCAGGTATCCTAACCCCCTAGATGGGCTCTGTAGCACCCCACACAGTCTGGGGTTTTGCTACCTTATTAGTTTTTTGATTGATTGTTTTTTTTTAAAAAAAACCCGAACAACAGTTTTCCATGGTGTTTCAGGTATAGGGCAAAGATTTTGCCAGTTCAGTTAGGGATGCTCCAACGTCTTTGCACTGTTACTGTTCATGGGGGTGAATTTTGCTGTTTTGATTCCTTATGCTCTGGTGCAGTGGCACAGACCTTCCTCTGGATCAACCCCTCTTGCACATCCCTGGGACCTGAAACACGTGGTGCTGCTGTGGGGCTGTCCCACTGCAGGCACCCTCGTGTCTGTTCACCGGCTCCAATTCCTCAGGCAGGTCCCCAGTGATGACCATGGAGCCTGCAGGCAAGTGTCCTGGAGCAGAGCAAGAAATGAGGAGTAGACAGTGTGGGATTTTCATGCAGATGGACATCTCAGGGGAGGATGAGGTTTCCTCCAGCATGGGCCCATTGATAGTTTTCCTTTGCACCAACACCCTGCTCCCTCCTGAAATTGCATGGGTCCAACCCTGCACAGTATTTCAGGAGATGACAGGCTGTTTCTTTGTGGCTGTTTATGGCTTGAAATGTTTTTCCTTTTATTGCATACTTCAGATGCAATAAAAGAGAAATGAAGGGACCATTAAAGAAAAAATGTTCTTCCCTGGCATTTATCTACTCTGCAGGATGTTCCCAGAATTGCTCCTGAGTGAACACTGCCTGTACTCCTGCACCATTTGCCCTGTTACCTTCCACATGATGCTCTCTTTGCTTGCTGGTACCCCTTTTCTGGGGCTGGTTTCCCACTGCTTCATCCTGCTGTGCAGTGCACTAGGGGCCTGCCAGCAGGTAGGACTTGGTTGCAAAAAAAGCAGAGATGCAGGAGCCTGTGGCTGGGGGCAGCACTGCAGCCAAAGTGCAGCCAGGGCTTTGGGTACTTCTGCATCTTTTTTGAGCCAGGGCAGCTGGTCTCAGCCCTTGCTGAAAAGCTTGGCAAGGTGCTACCTATCCTTAGCTTTCCATGTTGCTTCTAAGGATTTGATACTTTAGGAAGCAGGCCTGGAGGATGCAGGTCTCATCTTATCCTTATGGTTTACAAATACAGCTCTTTCTAAATGTGTGGATCGTGAGCCAGCATTACAGGATGCCCTGCTGCTCCTGCGTAAGTCTGGGAATCCAGGGGAGAAATATAGTGTGAAAGCATGTAATTAAAATTGGTCTGACCCATATGCACGTGGAGCTTTTCTTGGAGCGCAGGTTTTCTGTATGCATTCACACTGATGTTAGGGAAATTCTGGGCTGAGCCTGGTCACTTGTCAGGGGGATGCAAAAGGCACAGTTGCAGCGTAAGTGCCCTTCCCCGCCAGTCCTCATGAATCGGCTCCAAACACATTAAAGAAAAGCGACTGGGGACTTATTAGCAGGCAAAGTGACATATCTTCCCCTGGCTTTGGTCCTGGAAACAACCGAGCAGTCTGAAGATTTCCAAAACAACTGCTGTGGGATGTGGCCATGGGCAAGGAGCATCAAACTGGAAAATGAGTACCCTCAACATCAGCAAAGAGACATTCCTCTTTTTATTTTCAGCATTAATGTAGGAGGCAGTAAATGATGAGACTGCTACTGATTTTTCAGTTGCAGCTCTTGCCTTGTGACTTCTGCCATCTGCTAAGGGTAAAGTACCTTGAAGGCATTTTTATTTTAAGTTCTACTTCACAAACAGTAAAATTTTAAGAGGGCAAGATAACCTTGTCAGACAAATTTGACACTGGTTTTCTGAGTGTTTTCTTTATAATAAGTTTACCAGCTTGGTTGATTAAGGTAAAAGGATTATAGGAGAGACTCTCCAACCTTGCAAATCTTTCCTACTTTGAAAATAACATAATGAAGAGTTTATAATCATCAGCAGCATAATTTATAGTCAGCACTGGACTGGTGTAAAATAAGCTGATTTTAGTACAGCTAAATACAAGGTGAGGTACGAGACAAAGGTAGGCTGTGTTGGAAAGATAGTGAAGTTTTTGCTTTAACAGTGTTTAAGAGGAGAATTTATGGTTTATGGTTGCCAGACACGTTCATGTTTGCAGTGGCCCTGGGTCTCTTTCTGACTTGGGGGACTGGTGGTTTTGTCAGCTTGGTTAGAGAAAAAAAACTGAGCTGATCTCTGTTGTCCATGCTGCAGAAGTGACAGGTGGCCACACAGGTCTTGGCACCATTGGTGCTCCCACAGCATCATCCTGCACCTCCTCTGTCCATTACGGATGCATCAGCTTCATCCTTGGCTCTTCCTTTGCCCAAAGGTCCTTTTTGCCATGTGTTGGTTTTCTTTTCGATCTAGCAAAGTCCTACAAAGCCCTATGCTGGGAGGAAAAGCTCTCTTTGTGCTAGTGCTCAGAACTGTCAATGGAGACCTAATTTGTCTTTTACAATTTCCAGCTCTCTGGGCGTGATCCCGTCCCAGTGGCGGTCAGTACTGCTGGTGGGGGGAACTGGCAGTGATCTCGTGTAGGCAAGGAAAAATGTGTCTCAGAGCTTGTCATTAGGAGACCACTTTAATATTGCTCTAGGTAAGCTCACAGGAGAGAAGGGGCTTGCAAGGTATGAAAAACCCCTCGTGTCTGGAGGCTGCTGGCACAGGGCTGAGCAGGCAGCTCGGGGTGCTCACAGCAGACCCCTCTGAGAGTGCTCACACACCCCATGGGCTGCCTTTCACTGGGAAGGAACCACTCACCCACAGTTTCTCTTTCTGTTTAGCCACGTTCTGAGCAGGCCCTGGAATATGGTGGTGATAACAAAATCTGACATTTTCTGTCTGACAATTGCAGAGCAGTGTCCCTGGGCTGTAGGGATGTATTCAGCCTTCCAGCATTTTCTGCACAGCCCTGCGATCTGTAAGTTTGTTTTTGTAGAAGAAAAAAAGAAAGTGTCTTAATTTTTGGCGTGAGTCTCTGTTATTTATAGAAAAAGTAACAAAGGGAGAAGTTTTTTTTCTTTTTTTTTCTTTTCTAATTCCTCTGTACAACTCTCCTAGCTTGTGTGCTGATAGCAGCCATTTTTATGTGAGTAAAGGGGATTATTGATCATTTCTTTTCAGTTAGGTCTATCCATAATATATGTGAACACAAGCCCCTTGCTGATCTCTCTGCTGGTGTTCAGTAAGCCTCGCAGAATAAAGATATTTTTGTGTTGTGGTTTTTAAATTCTGACGGCTGACAGGACCAGTATCTCCCAAAGAACTGACGCAGCATTGTTAGAAGCCATGCTAACAACAACATGATTTATCTCATGAGATACTCCAGAGAATCAGACAAAGCCTTCTAAGCACCGAAAAACAATACCAGAGATCCTTTCACAGGGCTCCTTGCGTCTCTTTGGGATGTATTGCAGATGCCAACAGAGAAATTAGAGGGAGTTCATGGATATTAAGAAATTACTGCATAGCAGGGCTGGCAGGGAATGTAGAACGTCATTTTGTCCTCTGCTTGCTCTAAGGCACAAACCATTTATGTGAAGGTCTCTGCCTGCACTGATCTCAGAGAGCCCACCTCAGGAGCCCTGATGGACCCATTTCCAGAGGTCACAACTGTCCAGCCCTGTGGTCCTGCCCAACCCTCCTTTTCTCTGTGAGAAACAGACATCAAAAAATGTTCATCCTTGTCCAATTCCTCAAGGTCTGTCTTGCTAGCATTCGATTTGCTTTTGCTTTGCTTTCTTTTTGTGGTTAAGTTTGCTTGAAATCAAATTTAGTGCCAGTGATTCTCCCAGGGTGATGCCAAACTAATTTGAGACTAACTCTTGAATCCATGGGCACGAAATCACTGCTAATGTTATCTCTCTGTCTTGTTCTTCTAGTTCCTGCGCCGCAGTGGTTAAGTTTCAAGCTGAGGCTCCTGTGGGATAACTGTTAAAAAAAGGGCATCTTCCACAGCTTGTGCCCACAGCAGGGACTTCTGCTTTCATTCCTTCCCCTTCATTGCCTTCAGCTCATCTTAAAATCCACCAACGGTCATTGTGCTGCTGCTCGGAGTGGTGTTTGTGGCTGTGACCGAAAAATCATTAAGTGATCCCAAATCGCCCTGTTCTTGCACTGTCCGCAGCTTCAGAGAAAGAAGGAAACGGAGGCACTAATCACTTGGGCAACAGGCACTCAGGCATACCCCAGCAGCTTCATAACATAGACTGTTACATCACAGGATAAAATTAGACTCTGACCTTGAAACCTATCTGTGGCAGAGCAGGAGCTGTAGCCTTGAAGCCACCCACATCCCATGTAATTCTGTGGAAATGATGCACTTTGAAAATGCCTGTCTTTCATTCTGACAAGCTTAAATCTTTTTTTAACGGCACAAAGTACGTCTGCATTCTTTTCCAGACTGTCTCCCTCCTTCTCTCTCCACTGTGCTTAGAACATTTTCTCCTAGAGCATCTTCACCAGAAAGGATCCTTTTTATCATGCATGCAGCAGCGTGAAAGAGCTGCACCAATTGTCAGCTCTTCTCAAGAGTTACTGCAGCCTGTGCATTACCTCCCCATCTCAGCTCCCCCTGGCAGTCCACTCACTAAAAAAAAAACAACAAAAAACAAAACAAAAAACCAAAAACCCAAAACAAAACAAAAACCAAGAAGAAAGCAAGACTGAAGCCTTGATTGTAAATAGGTTTTGTGGAGAGGCAATATTATCTGCTTAAAAAGCAAGTAAACAAACAAAAATGCACACAAAGAAAGCTTCTCTCTCCTTTTGTCCTCAGAATGCAGCCTTGCTGCTCTTGACGGGAGAGTAGAAATGAGCAAACCGTAATACAATCAAAATGCTTAGAGATAATGAATATTTTGGTCCCTGTATTTAGTGACAATATTGACTGCCCCTCTGTTAATAATAGGTACATTTTCAGTTCAGTGGAATTATAATAAATCTATAGCAAGTCTGGGTGGATACCACTGATTTCCACTTCAACGGAAGCAGACAGCAAAGTCAGGTCTTTGTGACACTTAATCAATGGTAAACCACCCAATAACTCATACGCATGAAAAGTGCTGGGAACTCCAATAGCCCCCGTGAGCCTAAAACAGTCTGGTTGGACTTTGTTCAGTCTACTAGGAGTTACTACCTGGTGTAATACATTATCACTTCTATTTAATTTTATGCTGGTTACAATGTGCACAAAGCAGCAGGGTCATACACCTTAAATCAAGACAGGAACTGTGCTTTCTAATTTGTTTTTGCACTGTTCCTTGCTCTGTAAAGTTGTTCATCAGCAATCATGATTTAAAAAATTATGTTTTTAAAAGTAAATTTTGAAAAATTACTTTAAAAAGCATAATTCTCACATCCATTTTCAACATTTTTCTCTGAGGATTTTATTAAGATGCATATTGAAACTACTGACACCTATGGTTTGGTAGAAATATTAAATCTACATAAAAACGCATTGAAAACAAGCCACACTTATTCTGAATCCTGAAAGCTAAAAGCCGTTTTCTGAAATATTTACATTTTGAAGCTCAAGGTAACAATAATGAAGTCTGCATATTTAAAAATAATTTACTGTCAGTGCAACCCTTTGATTGTTTTTCCTTGCGAATGGCGTGCTTTCAGTAGGAGTTGGGTCTCTCCACTGCATGTAGCAACCACTGTAAAACAATGTGAATGAATCCAATGTCAGAGTATCTTGAGTGTAGATCCATTTCTCCCTTTCTTCCTCCATGGATAACATGTTGCCAACAAGCACTCTTTTACAGAGCATTTTCAGAGCTGCTGGAGGTGGTGACTCTGGCTCACTCATAGACCGCGGGATAAGCGTGAAAGAGAGACTTAAATAAGGCTGGTAAATGTTTGCTTTTGCAGTGAAATGATTAAAATAATCTTACCATAAATAATACATAATAAGAGTGTGTATACCTCCTGAGACAGCCAAGGAACCCTTTAATAATGAAACACTTCGCCTCTGACAACAATGGGTCTTTTGAATTACTAGGTCTTGGAAGAAATAATTTCTGGTTTGATTTAAAAGGTCTGATTTATACCCAGAGAAAGCCTGGGCTGGACTGAAAATGTTACCTTTGCTCACTGGGAATATCTGTACCATCCTGGATACTAATGTGGGAGAGGGGCTAGCTCCTGGGGCTGTACTTAAAAATGTTTCGGATGTCTCTTGTCATGCACAAGAGCCTGGGGAGACTTCCAAAACTTCATTAAAGGATATGTTTCCTCTCTCACTTTCTCTCCTGGTCTCATGATCTCTTGTCTCTTCTTCTTTCTTTCATTAGCACTTTATATCACTTGACACTTCATCAGGATGATGGCCTGTTTACTGTATGCAAATAATTCCTGAATTATTCATGAATAATTATGAATTTGCGTATTGGTTTCCTGAACTGGCATATTGCCATGTAAAATTAGCTTCACTTGAATATGAGCACAAAAACATGCCTACACAGTCAAATTAAAATTGAAGGAAGAGCTCACCTTGAAGGGTGAGCCACTGCTAGGGAAGAGCAAAGTACAGCTGGAGCCTGATAGGCGCAGCCATGATCGGAGGACTTGATGGAGGACTGGGGCAATGGTGTGCAATGGGACATGATATTTTTGCATTGTAACACCTCTTCTGGATCAAAGGTACCTCCCAGACACCATCTTCACCATCATGGCAACCCCTGGCTTGACTCATCTGTGCCAGTGGAGTGATTTGGTGGTGCACTGCCAGAGGTCAGAGGTGGGCTGTATGACCTGAACCCGACCAGACCTGCACACCCCTTGTGAATGACTGTGGGGTTCAAACTGCATGCTCGAAAGGAGCCACAATGAGGATTTGAACCCGTTGCATTTCCCCAGGGTTTGTGTTCTGACAGGACTGGGTCCCAGTTCAGTCACTGGGGCTATCTGGGGGCTGTGTGGGCACTCCTGGGGTATGTGCAGATGTACGCTCTGTCCTGTCCTGGCAGAACTGTGGATGAATTATGCTGGATAATTGCAAGTCAATTAATTAAATTGAAATGGGCTATTTAGATTTTATTTCTCTGAGATTATAATCTCTCACTAAATCTTCTTCTGAGCAGCCACGCTGCATCTGATCAGATGAACTAACCTGCTTAAAAGATGACTTCAAAACCAAAGGCACCTTGTTTTCTCCTGCTACCAGGTGAAGGCTAAGGGGTTTGCCTGCTGTGCTCCATGCTCTGGCATCATCATCTTAAGAAGCTTTGCTATGCTAAACCCTTCAGCAAACCCACTTTGTGTAGCAAATCTAAGAAGGGGGGTGGAGGTGGTAGGAGCCTTTTCGTGACAAAGAGTACAAGTACTGAAGATCTTTTTTCCTTTCTAATATTTCTCCCAAGATGATGTGGAGTATATTTAGCCAAGGACTGAAGACAGATACATTCAGTAGGCACAGAGAAACCACTGAAGAACTGTTCTCAGTTGGCAATAAGGGCTCATTCTGGTTTGAACCTCTGTTGCCCCTTCTAGTAAGCTCTTTGCTAGGTTTGCATTTAATAGTTGTGAGCTCATGCGTCTCTGCATAAATGTTCCAGTTACCCTCTTGCCTTTGAATTTCCTGCCAGGGCAGAGCTGTTGATGACAACCTGCTTGAGCAAATCTTAAAAAATCTGCACAAAATTTGGTGTGTTGGTATTACAGTGCTTTGTTCCATGTTATTGGACAAGGGTTAATTGAAACAATTATTATTAATTATGCTACCTGAAATATTATCTGAATTATGCTTCTGAAATGTTTTGTAGGTATTGCAATGCAGGAACACCGGGATAGAGGCATACTGCTGTCCTGTAATTGCAGGTGTCCTTGGATCAGCTCAAAGTTTGGTGAGTGTTGCGGTTTTTGGTGGGGATCTGTCTGAACTCATGGTTGCAGTGAGCAAAAGGTTGATGTTTCAAAAGCATCAGTTAACAAAAAACCCCGTGTCCCTTTTCATAAAATCTTACCAGTGGACATGTCATTTTCCTAAGAAGTCTGTCATTCATCAGAAACAGTCCGCTGTAATAAGTTTTTTTCTATTAAGAACAGAAACAGTAAAAAAATCATGATAGTTTTATTACTTTTTAGTGTGGATCTGATTTCTTAGCAAATGGAGACAGTATTTGCTTCATTTGCCTTGCCTGCTTAGCACTGTTTCATGGGGCCATAAACTCAGTGACCTCTATGAAAAGGTGAGCTGGTACTCCTTTCTCCATCCTGCAAGTGACAAAATGACTAAATGAATCCGAGAAAATCCCCACCTATGGAAAAAGTTGAAGGAGAATTTAATGACTAGTTTTGCAGAATCAGCAGAGATAAGGCTCATATATGGTATTTTGCTTGTCCAGTATCATGTTTCCTTCAAATTCAAAGAGCTGAGTAACTCCAGAGTGCTTCCTCTTGTCTCCCTCCTTTTTTAACCAGACTCCTCTACCAGGATTCAGAACCAAGGACCATCTTTTGGCTGTACACACATGAGTCATCCTGCGTAACTGAGCCGTGAATGCTATTTGGGTGCCTCATTTGCTTAAAAATATTGTTTCACCAGTGTCTTGTGCTGCGGTGACTGCTGGAGTCTTCCCAACTTCCCTCTTTAAATCTCTTCCTTGCTCCCTGCCTGGGGAGGGCTTGGGAGATGCCAATTGATGATGGTCCTTTCTGTAGCACTGAATTGTGCTGGTTTACAGGCAAGTGACCTGATCCATATTCCTCACCTAGCAGCTCCAGAGGCATTGCACAGGGCTGGTGCTACGCTGCCAGAAGCAGCCAGAGGTGTATCTGCACTCAAGCATGGAGGAAGAACATGCTGGGGAGCTGGCAGAGCTGCTCTAAAATCTATCTGAGGAATGGTACTGAACTGGTACGAAAGGAGAACAGGGATGCTGAGACTGCATCTCAGTTTGCATAGCATCATTTTCACCCTGTATGATTATTTACCACTTCAGTAGTGAGTATACTCTTGGTTCCAGCTCAGAAAGTGATTATGGGGGTCTGTGATTGACTTGCCTTTTCTTCTCGCCTTTCATCCTCTGCAATTTATCCTCTGACTCCTAATAAACCCTGTGGCTGAGCCTGGTGGGGCTGGAGCAGATCTGTGGGTTGTGAGGGTGGGATGGCTCTGGGCACTCACCTGGTCCTGGCTCACCCACCCCATTGGCCACCCCCCTTCTCACCCTTCTGTGATTCCTGTGCTCTGGGTGCGCTGGGCCTGGCATTGCAGCCTTGTCTCTTGATGTTTGTGATGATTTCATTAAGAGAAATTCAAGACGATCCTCTCGGTGCAGACATGCGTAATATCCTGGCTGGGGATTTGAACCAGAGAAATACAGACATCTGGCACCGAGTCCAACCCACAAAGCTTAGTGGGTCCTGAGAGGGAAAGAACAGAGAAAGAAAATGGAATTTTTGGTTCCGCCATCTAAGGATGGAGGAAACGGACAGGCTGTGAGCAGCCACTTCCACGAGTGCCAATGGGCACAGCTCACTGGAGGGCTCAGTTTTCACCTGCTGGCTGCCTGCCCCTCTCTGCCAAAGCAAAAGGATGTTTAATTGGTATGGAAATGAGCCAGCAACATCCTACATCTTCTTTTCTCTTCCTGGAAGCTTGCAGGGAGGGTGAATAGGGATTTGAGCTTTGTAGAGATCTGAGATATTTTTTCCTCAAACACAAATATTCAGCCTACCCTGCTCATGCTCTGTCTTTTTATATTTTCCCTGTTTTTTATCTGCTTTCTGTGGTTTTCTTGTCATGACAGTGGTGGTAAAAGATAAACACTGCAGCCAACAATGCTGTTCTAATAGAGCCGCAGTTAAAACAGCAAAGAGAATGCAAATTAAATACCATAATCATTTAGAAGCCGTAGTTTCTATTAAATATGAGTACTTTCCATCTCAGCTTCAGAATGTGGGTGGATTCTATTACATTTAATTATTTTCCTAGAGGGTTGCAAGGTACAGGTGTTTCACAAATGCACAGATAGCAAACGAGTGTGATTTCATTTAAAAAGGGCACAGAAAGGTGCAGTTGTTAAATATATGGGTGATAAAGACATTCTGTTATTGACTCAAGCTCTCCTTTCTCTTTTCAAGGCTGCTTTCTTCTGGTGTTGCAGTTCTCCAGAGCTCCCAGAACGAATCTCTCAGAAATATTAATTATATATTTATAAATATAAACACCAGTAAAGTTTAATCCTTAGTGTGTTGGAATTAACTTTCCATTTTCTTTCAGTCAGAGCTAAATTGAGAACCCAAGAGCTGAGCCTTTGGGCTTGGACTTCAGTGCTGAAATTCATCTCTCTGCTCAGCTGCTGCCTGTCTCCAGGGGCACTGCCAGCCTGTAGATAAAACATTTTTCAATATTTACAGTTTGCACCTGGACATGGGAATGCTACAGCCAGGTCTTGGCCAACAGGCGACATCTGCTTTTCTTCCACATCTTTGCAGGCAGCTCCTGTATGCAACCACACAGCAGTTGCAGAAACCATCTTGTGGCAACCTGCTCTCCCCAGATACCAAGCTGAAAACAGTCCAGCACTCAAACCCTTCTCTGGATGTGGACACTGGTGACCATTTCCTTGGTAGTTCCAGCTCCCCAGGAAAACTTGCCATCCTTGTGCCTCTTCATAGCCAGTAGCTAAATGTCATTGATTTAAAGGAATACTGAGCAAAGCTGACTTCCTGAAATTTTGGAAGTGTAGCTGAAGGTTGGCTGCAGTACTCCACAGCTTTGTGCTGCCTTCCAGTTGGTCATTGGCTCTTGAACCATCCTTTCTGGGCAATTTCTGTTGTCGGGGTGTTCCTCTGGAGCACTCGGAGAGCTCTGGCAGGGTATGGCTGGCTTTGCAAAAAGCTCTGATGTTCCCGTAGATTTTACCTGCCAAGGAATCTGAATCACCTTTTCTGTTTAATTTGTTCTGAATTTCCTCTCTGAGAAAAAATCAAGGACCCGGAAATAAGAGATGGCTGAGGGAATGCCCTTGCCTTTCCCACCAGCCAGCTCACTGAGCTATGCATGCTGCTCACGTGAAGATGGGTTATATCCAAGATCTCAGTGCTCATCCCTTTGGTGCTCATGGAGTGCTTCAGCAGCAGGAGTGGCCACACTCCAGAAATGGTCATGCTGAGCTTGGGATGGCTGCAGAGCCTTTCTCGTTGCAGGCATTTGGTGCAGTGTGGGAAGGCACAGCATTGCCTGCAAGGGAGCAGCAGCACAACATGAATCAAAGAACACCACACTGTGACACTGTCCGTAGGAAGCTATCTCCAGTCAGAATTATCTGAGACAAAAAGACACTGCACCGGATGGTGCAATTAAATTATGGATGATAAGGAGAATACAACAAAATAAAAGAAAATAGAAAAAGTTCCCCTCCCAGCCTTCTGTCCATTTGCTCTGCAGCTCAGCAGCACATGCTGAAAACACTGCGAGTCCCTCATCCACGGTGTTTTGTGGGCCATAAGGAGTTCAAAAACTGTGCCAGTGGTCTGACCAGAGATACCTGGTGGTGCCTGAGTTTGGAAAGGTCTCTTGAATATCTGAAAAAAATTGTAGATGTGTCTCAAGCCAGGACCCAGAACGCACTTTGAATTAGGTTTTCTAGAAATCCAGAGTACTGTACAGAGAAATTGCATCCCTCTGTGCTTTCCCACTTATGTTCATCTTTGCTGAAGTCAAGCCTGAGATAAACGTGGGCATGTGAGGAGAGAATTAACTTCCATATTGTTTCATTCCATGTAAGAAAAACAGTAAAAAGGCCTGAGGATATTTTCATTGTTTTATGGTGAAAACAGAGTGAAGAAACAGATTCTGGGAACTGTCGGTGCTAAACCTCATTATCTGTGTATGTGAAGCTTGGAGAGTAGCTGTTGGTAGATCTTTCAAGGTTAATGTAACTGATCTTATTCTGTTGATTGAATTAATGATTATTTCCAGAGGGATTAGTTGTAATCCAGAAGCTAACATGTCATTTAATCTTTGATGGTGTTTGTACTAATCTTTCACATAACCTTCCAGGCAAACAGCCCTGCTACCTCAGCGCTTTTTATTGGGGGATTTATTGCAAATCAAACTATTGCGGTGTATCTTCACCTTAGATCTAAAGGAGAATATTCTGATGAAGCACTTTGTCCTTTGAAAATGACAATCCATTGAAATTAAATGTTTCACAGAACTTTTGCCAAGATGTATGACCCTTCCTTGTGGCTTTGCCTGTTGGCATGCTGAGAGCCCTGGGTTTTTATACACCTTTTCCTTGGAATCCTAGCTTGCACATATCCTTTTAAACATTTGTAACAGCTGGTGAAGGGAAAATTCTGCAAACTTTGTGCTGAAAAGTCCCTCTGTGGGACTTCATGCATGCACAAACATGACATGGCACGTGTAAAGAACATAAAACGGTGGTCGGGAAGAGCAGCAGTTATGCAATATCCGAATGGGCATCTTCTCTAGGAGCTCCTGTTGTACCAGCAGCCCATTTACTTATCTGGAGCTCAGCTGGGTATGCTTCAAAGTGGAGTCGTCTTTGGCTCTATGCACAGGGACAAGGAAAATATTTTTAAAGCAAGGCATTTTTCCAAACCTAATCAGCCAAAACATTTTAAAGTCTCACCAATCCAGCTTGCATAGCTTTTTAAACTTAATTGGCACCATTAAGTTTGTAAGGAGGGGAAGGATACACAATGCATGTGGATATAGAAATATCTTCAAAATATTTAGAAAGACATCAATTTGCCTTTGAATGAGACACATTAGTGAAAGATATGGCCTGCATGATGCAAAATCTTTGCTTTCTCACTAGGTTCTGACAGAGGAATTGCAAACATTAGAGAAGCTCAGGAAGTGACGGCACCACTTGCTGTTAGGCTGGTGCTTTTTTGTCTTTGCAGATGCCAGTGCTTTTGATGTTGCAATGATATACAGTTCAGTTTCCACAAAAACAAATTACTGCTTTATTTTGTTATTACAGTAACACTTTGTCAAGGTACTGCGTAGGTCCGGGGTTTTGAGCGTTGTGGCCTGGGAAAGGTATCTGCTCCAGGTGGATTTGCTTTCACGTCCATCTCAGTGCAGGAGCAGCCAGGCAGAGCTGATGCACGGGCCCAAGGTCAGGGTGGGCTCAGCACCCAGGGCTGGGCTATGACATGCACTGGCGCTCTTGGCAGATGATTTGCCATGGGTGGCATGTCTTGAGAGGCTGCTAAGGTGTCTTCTAGACATTTACAAGCTCCAGACCCTCCTTTTCATGTGGAGATAATCATTGTCTCCTCAGTAGCAGGTTTTGCCTCTGCCTGCTGATAAATTAACATTCCTCCGAGTACTTGTATCTCTGCATCTGTCTCGTTGTGCAGCCCTCCTCTGAGCTACCTGTAGCATCTTCTGCCCGTCTCTGAAGAACGTTCAGATGGCAAATCCATTCCTTCCCTCACCCCATATGGGGAGTGCTGCCTTGCTGCCACCCCCCTTCCCATCTCAGACACCTCCCTGCAGAGGGTGAGCGGGGAAAACTGCTTGGGCACGGCTGAGGCTCCTCTGTTGCAATATAGATCAGGCAGGAATTCATAAAAAGCAGTGCAACGCACGGGGGCTGTACAGGGGAGGTGGGGCTGTGGTGCAACGTGTTGCTGGTTTGGTGCCCACAGAGAAGAAAGACCCTCAGATAGGTTTGGTACAGGAGCACGTTAATCCCACTGAGGGGATGGGATGTGCTGCTGGGCTTGTTCCCCCCATCTTTCCCATCCCTCCTTGTGCAAGGTGCTTGCTGAAACCCTTGGTGCAGGCAAGGACCTGGCTGCCCCCACTCTCTGGGGTTCTCTGGGGCTGCTGAGGGCTGACTTTAGATTGAAATCTTGAATTTAATCACTGTTTTGACAAGCTGCCAAAAAATATTGCTATTGGCACCAGGAGCAGAAGGAACATGAGCAGCCCCAAAGAGAACAAATGGAAGAAAAAGCGCTTGTCTAGCTGGGGGCTTTTCTCTGCTGGATTTCAGTGCCTGGCAGCAAATGGCAGAGGTGTGAGACCTTCTCAGAAATAGGCAGCAGGCATCATTTCTAATAGAAAGTATTAGACAAACTCAAGAAATGGGTTCCAGGGAAAGGTGAGTGCTCTGAGCTGGTTTACTTTCAAATATGGTTCCCATAAATAACAGCTTCCAGGCTTTAGGTGCGGTAATGATTTCAGTGCTCCTGTCAAAGACTAAATGAGCTGAGACCCTGTAAGCTTCACTCCCTAGACTTGCATATCTTATATTCTGTAAGAGGCAAAATTTTCCGCAGCTCCTTCTATTTGCTTGTGCACATAAATAAGAAATTATATTGAACCTGTTGTATCTGTCAAGTGGGTCCTTGTGGGGAAGATCCCTGTGTACGCGTGAGGAGGTGCTGAAGGAAAGGGAGGCATTCCCAACCAGCGCTACCTTGCTGTTTCTTATTTTCTTCACAGAAATTTAGTATTTTAATGCTCACGTTTCTCTTTACTGCTCTGGGATATCTACCTAAACAAATCCGTGTGTTTGTAATGCAGAGAAGTGTGGAAGCTATACTCACTTCTGCATTTAGCATTATGTTAGACAGGATTTTCCATAATTAACTTCCTTCAGCAGTAGCTTTTCCTTGCAGTTTTCTGTCACCCAACTGGTATGAAAGTCTCCTACCATTACTGTAAGCTAACAGATTTATTTTTTTTATATCAGCAGTACAAAATCAGATCCTTAATTTTGCCTGTAAATCCTCTTCTGTGATGCACTGATTTTTGTTACGTGGCATTGAAATAATACATGGGGAAACAGGTATTACAGGTTACTTTTATTGCCACATGTGAACATGTAGTATGTCATCACGGAGTGTTTCATTTTTCTTAGCAAGCTTACAGGCAATTTTGTTTGGATATAGAACCCCCATCACTTGTGTGACATGCTCAAATGTGAGTGGTTTTCCAAGCCCAGCATTTAAAAATCAACGTGTTTTAATGTTTTGCTGTCGTTCTCCAAAAGAAGGCAATTCTAGGAAAATGGAAGAAACCAGCCAAATCTTAAAAAATTCTTCCTGTGAGGTGATCAATCTTTCTCAAATAGAATTGTGACCCCTAGCATGCTTAAATTACTATTGATTTTATGGTAAAAAAATATGTTTTTATTAGTTCTTATTTTATTTGACCTTTGCTCTCAGATCCCTCAATACCGTAACAAGTTATACAAAAGATTTATGGTCATATAATAAATAGTCTTCACAATTTAATTAAAAAATCAAGCAGCATATCTATTTATCAAGCCCAATGAGTACAGATCCTGCCATTTTTATGTCATAAATCAGAATATAACTGTCAGTTTAATTTTCTCTGTTTTCAGCTGATGCACCCTTGGCATAATGTTGTGTTGGTACGAGCACCTGAGCATTTTCTAAAATGCTTCAAAGTTGGCCCAATAGCTGCAGTAACCCCAGGCTGCATTTGTGTTTCTTATCGCCCTCAGCAGTGGATTATCCCAGCTCTTTGCTGGTCTGTTCCTAGGCTGAACCGTCTGCGGCAGGTAATGGTGAGAGTGACGTGTGGCTGCATGGGTCCCTAAATAAACGTCTTTTGAATGACTGTCAGCTCTTGCCACCAGACAGTGACATTTTCTGGATGTGAACATGTTGTTTAGTCACACGGAAAGCCACCAGTGCCTATTGGCATATTGACATTTCACTGCTGTAAAACTCTTAATTTAATGCATTCCATCATTTATCCTGGACAAAGTGATGGGTTCATTCGCCTTTTGTCCACAGAAAGGTCAGCTGAGTCTGCCTCACTGGGGAAGGATGGCATGTGGCGAGGAGGAACGCTGGCTCTCGTCTCCTTCTGCCGTCGCTCGTTAGCATGCTGTTTATTACAGTGTTATAAAATTGTCTTCTGCTTCAGGCCTTATCTCAGCAGGCTGGCCCTTTCTTCAGAAATTGCCTGTTACAGTACACCAGTCCCTTCCAAAAGGATCCGCAGAGCTCTGGGGGACCTCTGGAAACAGGGGATTGAATATGGCGGCTGTTGTGGGGGGCTGTTAGCTGGGACACAGGGGATGCTGCAGCCTCTCCAGGGGAAGAATAATGTCACCTTGGCTGTGGGTGACATTCTTGCATCCCTTCAGCTGTGGCGGCCAAGCTGGGTGTGCTGCATGGCACTGACGGTGCCGAGTGGGTCCCAGCGTTGTGGCTTAGCTGGGGTCTGCGGCTGTTTTGGCATTGCCAAATTCAAGTTCTGTTGCTCTCCGAATAAGTTTCCATTTAAATTTCTCATAATGACTCTGTGAAAAGACATTTGGAGAATGACTTGCTACACGGCCAGTCTTCTTTTGACTTACACTCCCATGTTGCACTTACCTGGTTATAAGGTTTCTTCCCAGCTGCACCTTGCCTGAGTAGGTGCCCGAGTGTGTCTGCACTTACCTGTCCTGTTCAGCTTTACAATTTGGAAGATTTTAAAGTGAAAACAGGAATACGATTTCTAAGGTCGGACACCTCATCCTGGGCAGATAACAGCAAGCATAGATACCTGTGTGTGGGCTCTGCGGGAGCTGCTGGTGGTTAGGTACCTACCAGTGGTTATCTGCATCTAGCTCAGAGGGCTGTAGTTTATAATGGGAGCTCTAAGAAGTTTTCCAGATTTTTCTTGGACGGCTGGGAAGTACCTCCCCATCCTGACAGCCCCTTAGCACAGGGCTTTAGCTCTGAGAGGCAGCTCTGTATTTTCTAGATAGCTGAAGGTTTAAGTGTAGGGCAGCTGTAACTGCCTCAGTAATAATGGCACTGGGAGATTTTTCATCAGCATTCACCATCCCAGTGGGGTACATTGTTGGCTTTCACTCCTTCACTGTGATTTCACCATCATTAATGAAAGGAAAATTTGGGGGGCTTGAAGTTTTTGCACTTGACTTCTGCAATACGATATAATTTTATATAGATGCATTAATGCATTTTTGGAAGTTTATTTCTTATTTAATAGTATTCATTAAGATCTTTTCATCAAATAATATAAAGCATTATAATAGCAATAAATTACTGTATGACTTTATCAAAGTGAAGTTAAGCCAATCGTTTCCTTGTACCTCCATAAGAATACAAAGAAGTCTTTGAGTTCACCTAGTTAAAAATCTAAGCTAGTCATTCTTGTTATCAGCTTGTTGATCCTCTAATTTGATTAAATTTTCTGCACTGTAAAGAACAAAATATATGGATGGGCACACATCCTTTGCACTGAGCTAATGTAACCATCATCAGTGCTTCTTTAGTCACTAAATTAAGTAGAGTTAGAAAAAAATCACTACTTCTGTAGTAATATTCATTATTAAGTTTACACAGTTAATACACTGCATATGCATTTCAGGTTTATCTTTTACTGGTGTATAATAGCGGCCTACTTATATAGTTTGTTTATTGATAATGAAATTAAAAAAAATTAAATGTGGGTATTGAACACATTATACCTGCCTGCAGGCATTGCAGGTGTGTCCTATCTGAATCAGGGCACTAACGAAAGGGTGATAATATTCTATCGTGTCTATAGGAGTAAGGAATGAGTATCTTTCAATAGTTTTTTTGTTCAGTAAACAATATATCTAATTGTTTGGACACTACTGAGTACAAAGGACAGAAAAATGTGTCTTTCATCCTCCTCCTTTATTCCTTTCATCATGGCAGACTGCTTACATAGAAGTTGTGAATATATCAGGTAAACGACCTGCTGGAATGACCTCAAAGCAAAGTAGGATTTACAAGACATGACATTGCAGTTCAAATTTCAAACAAAGTAACAAAAGAATCCTACGATGATGTGCTGTGTAAAGTGGATGTAGTGATTTTGATTCTGAGTTGTGGATCCAGATTATACCGTCTAATTTCAAAGTCTCCTGAATTCACAGTTTGATTAATAAGGATCTTTATAAAAGGAATTGAGACTGTTACTTTCACTAACTATTGCTCAATTTTGATTAATAAATATATAATTTATTGTAACAGAATTAAATCCAAGGTTCTGCATTTTCTGTTTTATGAACTTTTTTTTAAAAAAGTTAATATTTTTTCATGTGACTGCAAGATTTTTAAAAAAATATAGTTTTTTTAATTGAAAATGTGTTTTTTGTCTTAAAACAGAAGATTATCACATTCCATATGAAAACACTGGGACCTTCCATCCTCATTGAAACAAACTCTTTTTTAAATCCCAACATGAACAGAGCATGGCTGAAATCAGAGTATTTCTTTGCCCATATCTATTTTAATGAAAACAGCATTTTAAACTCCAGAACATCAACGAAAACCTTATGGACAATTTCCTGCTAATGTTGCTGAGACCCCTCCACCATCTGGGGCTTTGTGGAGGGGACCTGCTGCACTTGGGGTGCTGTTGGCATGGTGGAGGTGGTGAGAGTAGGGTTGGGTTGCTAAAGCATCTTCTAAGCATACCCGTCAAGCCTTGGATGCCCTGCTCTGCTGCCGATTGCCCTTGTGCCCTTTATCCTCACCTATCGCAAAGGTGAGCCTGCCTCCCTCTCTCTGTGCTCTTCTCAGGCTTTTCTGTTGATGTTTCAATAATTTGCAAGTTAACAGAAAAGAAGAAAAAATAAGAAAAGAAGAAGAAAATAAATCAACCCCAAAAGCCGGCTGTGAGCTATGGGCAGATGGGAATAGTGGTCAATACTGTTGCATCAGTGTAATGCCGGGAGTACAGGCAACAGCCCCAGGCTTGGAAGAGTGAGCATCCCCTTAGCTGTGGGATGCTGCCCTGGTCTTAAAATGTAGTCGAGAGTGCTGCCTCTCCCCAGCACAGTGAACACAATTTTTGGCCTGCTTTCCCTCTACTGTCTGCTCTTGCCATTTATCTGAAAATGGAATTTCAGTGCTCTTTACGTCCATTTCAGTCTGCTGAATACATGTATTTGTAAAGGCATAGGTGGGGGATTTTGCAGTACCTCTAAGAGAAACAGCTGGAGTGCCCTGTGGTTTTGTTGCAGTTTATGTCTCGTGTATGTAACGACGTGGTTTTAGGCTTCCCTGAATTTTATGCTGGGAGATAAATAAACTGTATATAAAATGGAACCTGAAGCACAGTATGAGTTAATTGCATGGACTGGGCCAGGCCAAAGAAATGCAACCATAGCCCTGGTCCTCCTGGCAATGATGCAATGAATTGTAAATTGTGCCTGGGAGGGTAAGAGGCGCTGCCTAGAACCCTGCTTGCCTAATCACCAGAAAAATCTGCAGGTAAAGCACTGAACGTGCAGCGAATGGAAATTCAGTTCAAGCAAGGCTGAGTAGGTGTTTGTTCAGCAGATTGTTTAGACTTTAATCGTAGTTAAGTCTTTTAGTTAGATAATTGTTCTACCAGCTGATAATTTGAATTCTATTGAAGAACAATACACTAAACATCTTCAGCAATAAGCAGCAAAGGAGATGATTTTTTTATTCCTTTTTGTTCTTTTCTTGTAGATCGTCGCGTCAGTTCTTATGTTTCCTAATTAATTTGGTTGCACTGCATGCATTTGTCCCTAAACACACAGACTCCAAATACACATTGACTGCTGCTGCATGTGACACTGTAGCTTGGGAAGCTGGGTCTCATTATGAAAGGTCAAGGCCTCTGTGTAGTTTGCCTTGGGTCAGGAGATGTTGTTCCACTTCCAGCTGTGCTGTGGGAATTAGGGCAAATTTCCTAGCAAGGACATGCCTGAGTCTTCCATTTGCATAGTTTTAGGATTTGGGGTCCATGTTTCTCACACGTTTCTCTCTACTAAAAGCCAAGTTGCTTGATGGTTTCAAAGTCCTTGAAGTAAAACTACGTATCATTTTTTTTCAAGTGGAAATTAATTTTAGCTCTGCTTTGCTGCTATGTTTTCTTCATTTTATGGCATTGCCGTGTGCTGGGACAAAGAGTATTACAGGTATAACGACTTTTGCGTTGTCCTTCTGCAGGACACAAACCATTGCGGGGGGCTGTGGTCCCCCAAATGCTGCTCGGTGCGTAGCAATGAGCCTCGACCCGTGCGGGGCTGGAGGTGCCTGGATGCTTGCTGCAGCTGGAGGCATTGCTGCTTCCAGTCAGTTCCCTGCAGCTCCTTGGGCTGATGGAAGTGAGGGAAGTCATGAGATGTTCCAACTTCTCCATGTTGCCAGGGAAACATCCAGTTTTAGGCACAGTGCTAAATGTTCTTTTTCCTCAGTTTGCTCAGTCCCATCTTCCTCCTGGACTGCCAGTCTGACTGCTGTTGGTGGGAACAGGGATTGCTGCAAAACCGGAGAGGGAAGACTGACCGTGGAGATGTTGGCAAAGAGAAAATGTACAGAGAAGGTGGGAAACAAATAAGGAAAAAGTGATGCATTTGGGGTTTTTTCCATCTAAGGATGGAGGACTTTGCTTTGGGTATTTGTGCATTTGGGATTTGCTGTGCAGGTGCCAAAACTGGTGCGTTCCCAGGCAGGGGACTGCAGGGCTTTTGTCTGAGGCTCAGTAAGTCCCCAAGGAGACCCCATGAGAGGGGGTCGAGCTGGTCCAGGTGATGCTGAGCACCATCGCAAAAAGGCCAGCGTCTTGCGACGCATTTACATGTGGCACTGTCCTCTGTCCCCACGCTGGGGCTCAGACTGCCTTGAGTGCAGCTTTAGATCCTGGGTGTGCGGGGCTGTCGCGGGGCACCCAGCCTGTGGCACAGCCTGCTTTGGGGAATTAAAATGAGCTCTGCATTGAGAACTGGGTCCTGCTGCCAATGAATCCAATGACAAAGCACTGACTGACTTCAGGAGTAAGCAGACTGAGACAAAATTTGCTGCTGTTATGCCTCATTTGCAGGGAAGTAAATTACCTATACCTTCAGGTTCACTTATCTTTACGGAGATGGGCATTAAGTCTGGCCCCCCATTGGTATCTTAGTCTCTTTTGGACTGCTTTCGAAAGGCTTTGTGGCAAGACCCATTTCAGCTGTTTTTTTTTTATCATCTCTGTGAAAAGCCTCTCGGTTGGTGACAGTCATGTATTTCTCCCTGCTCTGTTATTCAACCTGGATGGAAATTTGCTAAGAACATAGTAGTGAGGTGGAAAATCTGCTTGGACAGGCAATACATCTACCAGATCCGAAACGTGTAAATGGTTGTCTGAATACAGCCAAAACAGTGTTTCCAGTGGAAATATTCTGTCTGAGTGGGTGACCTCAAGAAACCCTGTCCAACTCTGAATTTGGCCCTGCTTTGTGCATGGGATGGACTAGAGAACTCCATATGTACTTTCCACTCGAAGTTATTATTACAGTCTATGCTATAATACTGCAAATTTGAATTAGCAATAACAGTAAGATACATGTGAGGTCTGGCTGAGTGTAGTTGAAACATATCCTGTGACATCCTCATTCTTCCTATCCTCAGCAGAACAAAATGATGAAAGTTTGTGTGGACTTTGTGTGTAGACAATTATTTGTGCACAGCACTTGGCTAAGTGGAAGTCCAAAAATCCAGTATTCTAAATGCACCCTGCAGTGGTTTCTTTTGTTTTGTTTTTTTAAAGTCTTCATCACATTTTTTACCTATACTTGAATTCACTATTAAAGAGAGAGTTAAAAAAAGGTCATATGACAAATCATGAACCTGGTAATGAACACAAGATTGCTAATTGCCCATGGCTGTCTAAGCTCATTTCAGGCTGTCAGCAGCTGTGATTCTGCAGTGGAATTTTTTACCATCCTGGCAAGTAAAACATGAAGTCTGATGTTTGTCTTTAAGACAAAAGGGATGGATAGATATCTCTCCTTAGATAAGCACTTCATTTTCCACGTTGGCCTTTCCGCTGGGGAACAGCCAGTTAAATGTGCAAGTTGGTGCCTTGCACTGGCAAAAAGTGATGCCAACTATTTCTGCAGCATACGGGCTGATACAGGGTGTCACCAGAGCTAGGGGGGCAGCAGGGCAGTAATTTGGGCTGAGATGGCTTCACTGGACACAGCACCTCTGAAGGCAGCCCAAAGTTAGGGGATATTTTGTATCTTTTTTTGTATCCCATCTGAAAATACATTTTTACCCTGTTTTCTCTGCTTCCCCTTTCTCATCTATTGCTTAACTAGTTTCATGGATTTAATAGTTAAGATTTACCATTGAGAATCAAATGAGGTTTGCCTAAAAGATGATTAAAATGAAGCATCCTGTAGTTTGCATTTGGATTGTCTGTCTGTTTTCAGGCTCTCTGCTGTCAAGATCATTTAATGCGTGGCAGGTTCCTGCTCACTCTTTTTCTTTATTTAGCAATGGAAGGGGAGTAGGAAGGCAGACGAGAACAAAAAAAGCCTCAAGTTAGATTTACAGAAAGATTAAAGCTTTTAAAGAAGAGCTGCCACTGTTGTTCATATGCACGTGGTAAATACTAGAAAATACATGCACAGATTAAAGAAAGCTAGATGAGAGTAGTAAACAAGCTAGGGAAGCAGGTCCAATGCTTTTATTTATAGAGGAAAATACCTGGGGTGGCAGGGACCAGCAGTCCCCATGGGTTGCTGTTGGACAAGGACTATGGCAGAGGTTGGTGTTTAGCCCTGCTGGCAGGGGAGTGCTGGAGAAACACAGGGTGACAGACTCACATCAAAAATTCATAACGAAATGGCAAGCAAAGGTTGAGATGAAATAGCTGGTTTTCTTCATGGCAAAGGTCGGCAGACAGGACCTTGAGGTCCTGCCCTGGGTACCATGCTGCTCAACATCAGTTTTAATGATCTGGATAGGGAATAGCATAACCATCATGTAGACAACACAAAGATTTAGGAAGGACTGTGGGGATCTTCAAAGAGAGCTTTTAAATGAGTGAAAGAAATGGGCAATGAGGGGAAACACTTTTAAACCTTTTCTGGATTACTCTAGGCTGTGTTTTGTACTGAACACTTTTCTCCCCTCCCACTCCCCCTCCCCACCTTTGTAGTTATTACTAGCTTCTTTCTATTTCAAGGTTTAAAAAAATGTGTATTAATTTCTTTCCTAAGCACAGGAAGTCAAAGAGCTGAATTTTAGCTATTAAGCTAAAGCAGCCTAAATTGATTGCTGCTACATCAGGCAGCAAGTGTGCACCCATCCATGCAGTCCTGAGAGGGGAAAATTACTTCTGTTTCATATGATGACTGAGTTGATTAAAATATTTAGTAGTTTTTTTGTTCATGCTTTATCACGAATATTTGCATTCTCCACTAGGTAAGAAGACAGCACAGATTTCCTTCTTGGCACAAAGTTTAAAAATGGCCCCATTCATCTGCTTGCGTGTTCGATGTGCAGCATGTGCTTGTGGTCAGAGGTTCATACAGATGTTTGTGCCTCTCCACTGTTTCATTCTGTCTCTACCATGGAACATGTCTTTGTCTCTTGACTGTCAAAATATAGCGCTCATTATTTTTTTGACTCATGTGGACCCAATGTACTGCATGTTACCACTGCCATAGGACAGCACTGGGGAGGACAGGAATTTGTCAAGAGCCCTTTTGTGGGCATATCATGGTTAACCCAGACTGTGATTGCACTGGAGAAATCTTACCTTTGTTTGATAGGACGTTTTAACTGTATGGCCCAAGCCGAGTGCCTGACCCTTCATGTGTGCGAGGGAAAGGAGGGTCACAGGCTGACGAGCAGAGCAGGGGTGAGCACCCCAACATTGCTACACGCTCAAAGAGTGAAAGAAGCTGGGAGGAGGTGGGTGGGAGGATGCAGTTGCCGTTAGGGTCAGGAACATCCATATATGGCATTTAGCAAGGCTCCACCCTACACCTTCAGCAAGCTACTGGATCCTAAATTTGTCAGGAAAGTGTCTTTAGTCATCCTCTGAGTGCATGGCTTCAGCAGACCTGAGTATCTCTGGACAAAAGCTATTTTCCATGTGCCTGTTTTGCTCCCACTGATAGCTGACATTTATTTGAGAAGTTTTAGCAAGTCCCTCAGAAGATACCCTCCTGACTGCCTGCAGGGGAGGTGCAGGAGAGCCATTTCTGTCTTAAATTGTGATGGAATTTACCCAGTCAAAAATTCCTTGGGAGCACGATTGCCTTTTCATTCAGGCAGATGTATAGCTCAACTGCCTTAACATGCGTACAGATTCATAACACCCGAATGATCACGGTATTAAAACAGTATAAAGAGTTCTATAATTCAGTGTCGCATCATTATGGTTAAGAGAAATGTAATGCCAGCAGTGACAAATGCAGAATAACTCCAGTTGCTGATGGTACAAATTGGATTCAGCTGAAGCTTCACGCACACTCAAAAAGCTGGAGAGAATCAAAAGGCTGTTTAACGTACTTAGGTGTTTGGGAGCTGTTATAAGGTAGATGGTATTTCACGCTCATTAATCAAGGGTTAGGGGAGAAACTGAATCGCTCAACATTGATTAAAACTGTCCCTGCTGCTGTAACTAGAATGTATCTTCACTTCCAAGCCTTCCTTAAAAAGATAATGTGGTTTAGATTGCATTAGCAGAGAGTCATGTTTGGTTTTAGTTCTTGAAACTGCAAGAAGGGCAGCTTATAGCTGATACACACTGCAAGATGAAATACGCAGTGTGAAAAATAACCTCTCAAATCAACCAGTCTGAGGTCAGTTCTCCCCATCGGCATGAGCAGGGAAGCTAGGGGACAGAGGAGCTGTGCCAGAGGCAGGAGCAGGACAGCCTCCAAGGCTGCCCCAGGGTCTGCAGAGCCAGACCCCTCCTGCGCCCCAGCAGAGCTGCGAGCTGGGAATTCAGCTTTGTCTGGGCTGAGAAATTTGGCCACTGTATAAAAACACAGACACAGTTTCAAAGCTGCTTTAATGAGCAAAATAAGCTCGATTGGCAAATGCAATTCATGCTGGCGCTAAGCAACTCTGCTACACATTTTGCCAGCAGAGAAATGTGGCAGATAGAAGCAAGTATATTTTTTAAAAATTCCACCACTAATAGAGCTTGGCAGAGCCTGGTGCAAACCTGGCATAGGATGCCAATTGCCTTGGCATCTGGAGCATGAAGGGAAGGGTTGAAGCAAACACCAGACCTTTCCTGGACTCCCTGATAAGCTTAATGAGGGCCCTAAGCAGAGGCAGAGCTCCTCTCAACTCCCTGCCAAAACACTCCATGCTCCCAGAGACATCTAGGAGAGGAAACACTACGCAAACCCCAATTCTCCAATGTGGTTTTAGGAGTATAAACATGGGGGCTTGGGGGTGGGAGTCAGGCCTCCACAACCAGAACAGGGTCCAGAGCCTCATGGTCCCTGCAGGCTGGGCAAGGCTTGTGCATAAACCCTGCTACTGCTGGGCACACCCAGGTGCCATCAGATCCCCAGAGCCATGCATTTAAAGGAGAAAGGAAGAGTCTTAATTTTTTTTTTTCTGTCTCTTTTGTTGGGTATGGTGGCCAAATCCCTTCAGAAAATGATATTGCAATTGGAAATCGCAAAACCTGGTTTTCATCGTTGGACTTCATGAGTAGGGGATTTTTGTCTGCTCCGTGGTGCAGCGTGCTCCATTTCTCAGAGCTATCAGCCTTGAAAATGTAGATGTTTGACTCAGTGATTTAAACAGTTTTAGTCCTTTTCTGGGGCCTGATATATTTTTGCTGCAAAGGAATCATTTTAACTGCAAATTCATCATTACAAAACTTGTAACAGGACAAACAATGCCGTCAGCAGAGCTCTCTTCCAGCATAGCCCAGCCCAGAGTTGTATGTGACGTGTTGACATCTATTTTTAACAGGGGAAGTGAGGATCTATCCTTTTTACCTGCTGAAATCAGTAATAGCCAGAAGTTGTTAAGTGATGAAGGGATGGGAATGAACCTGAGGAAGGAACAATACGGGGCTGCAGCACAGTCAGCATTCTTACAGAGCCAGACTCCCCTCCATTCTCCCCTCACCTTCTGTCCTTTAGGGATTTCTGTCACAGAAGTGGAAAATAAGGAAGGTTACTTAGTCACTTACTAGTTACTTACTAGGTTTATTGGTCAGTGAGTCCCTGGTAAGTGCAAGGAGGGTCTGCCCATCTCTGGGACCATGCCCTTGGGGCATTAACGTCTATTCTGCAGGGGCAATTTTTCTTTCCTGCCCTGTTTTCCCCAGGTGGATGTGTTGATTAAAAATCTCTTTGCATTGTTTCTAGAAGAAAATAGATGCGGCAGCTTGATTAAAACCTCTCGGAAAGCTGCAGTGCCAGCTCCAGCTCTGCAGGTAGTGGCTGTTGTGGCTTTTCGTTCAGGGGCTTGTGGGACCCCCATGGAGGAGCTTGTTGGGATTCATGCTACTGTTAGTATTGCTTCTCTCCTCGGTGCCGCATGGCACTGTCCCTTCTTGTGTCAGGAACTCCATAACCAACTCTTCCCATAGTTTTTATTTTCTTTCTACTTTTCCATGTCTTTCAACATGTGTATAGGTGTTCATTAAAAATAGTGTGAAAGAATGAGCAAAATGTGTAATTCTATGTATATATTTCCCCTCAATCCCCCCAGAATTTAATAATCTGAAATCCTGTTTATTTGCTGCCTCCAGACCTTTTCCACCAGCAAGCTGCTCTGCTGGACTCTCAGCCAGCAGCACATGGCAAATGAATGCGAGGGGTGTGAAACAGGGAACAGAGTGTTTGTCTCAAAGCGTGAAAGAAAATGCTACGAGAGCATAAATGGTGCTGTATCACCCTGTGCGATTCTTGTTCCTAAGAGAAGTGTTTTGGAAGGAGCCCAGCGGGCTCTGCAGCCCAGCCGTTCCCCAGGGTATCTGAGCAGCAATGGTCCATGGTGCAAGGGGTAAAACCCTCCTACCTGATGCACTGCTGTGGTGGTTTTGCTTCCTTGCTGGGGGAAGAAAACTAGGAAAATGGCAATGAAAAAAAGGCGGGATGCAGGCAAATAACCCTCTTGTTTTCTGAGGGGGGAAGGACCCATGGGACATTCAACAGTGTTTGTTGGATGAGATGCCTCTTCCATGTCTTGGGGTTGCTCACTTGTCCTGTGAGCATGGCTGTGGTCCTCGGGAAATCACAAGCCATGGGGCACAGCGCACTGCTGCAGCCTTTGCTGTTCCCACCCCTCCCGGAAGGCAGAAGTCTCTTTTCCCTGTTTTCTTTGTGCCACTGCTGACAGCAGCATTTGCCCAGGCAGAAATTGTTCTTACAAGAATTACGTTCCTTTTCTAAAATTGCTTCCACCACTGATTGCTTAAAAAGAAATTGAATGGCTGCCATGCCAGCTCTTAAATGAGTGCTGCTCAGAGAGCATCTCAAGAGCTCTCCAGAGAAGTAGCAAATAAAAAGTCTCTTATCTTTCTGGATACCTAATCTGCTCTAAAGGAGGGCGGTGAGCCAGCAGGCATGGGGGGATCCGTGTCCCCCGGTACGGTGCTGAGGATCGGGCAGGCTGGCTGTGCTGCCCAGCTTGCTCAGATCCTGAGCTGGGGTGTTCATTCTTCCTCCATGCCTTGGCTTTCCTTTTGATTTTAAAAATTATGTTTGGAGCCAGAGTGGCAAATTGGAGGCCAATTGTGTGCAGATACTGTGGGGAGAAATCTGGGCCAGAGTAATGCCTGTGAGGTGGGATGTGTCTGGTGGAGTTGGAGCCTGCAGAGGAGGAGGAAGAATAAATGCTTTGGGGTGGCAATAAGGTTGCTCTTTCCTGACTTTGGCTGCCAGAGGGATGCTGGGGGTTGAGAGCTACTGAAAACCAAAGAGTTTTTCTGGCAGAGGGATGTGAGCCTCCTGGTTACACCCTGCTGTGATGAGGATTTGGCACCCAAACAAAGTATTTCTGTGCTGAGGCACTCTCTCCCAAAGGTCTGTTTGAGGGGAAAAAAACAGAGAAGGAGAAGAAAAACTGCCAGGAGAAATCTCTCAGAAAGAGCAGCTCTGGGTTAACGCTGCACTGCAAGTTTTGAAAATCAGTCGGCAATCGCAAGGTGCTGCACAAATTTAGTTTTTGACTTTGGATCCAACGGATTACAGGAAATGGCAGCAAAAATTAATTTTAAAAAAAACAGGAATGAAATGGGTATTTTCAAACCTGATGCTTGTTAAATACTATTTTCAATTTTCAGGAAACAGCATGCTGGCTTTATTATCATTCACATAGCCTATGTTTTCTATAGGGCTAAATAATGACAACTGTACCCTCATTGCTCATCTCCCAACAATTTTTAAATTGTACTGAGAAGGAGTTGCATGCTATTCAGGCATAGGATTTCAGAGAACACCGATTTTTCAGCAGAATATGATGAAGTGTTGAAGACTGAGTGGGTGCTACCAGTCTAAGGCTAATGTTATTTGTATCCTCTGTGTCTGGTACAAGTGATAAATCTGCAAAGACACTGAGGATCGTATCCTGTAGTCCATACTGGTAAGGGCATTCCTTAACCATAAATTGAAAACTAATGTTTATTTCTCTTTAATTAAATACTCCATTAGCCAAAGACTGTGTTAAAATATTTAAAAAGAAGTAATGTAATCAATATACCAACTGTGCCATTACAAAAATATTCAGTAAGTGCCAGGTTTCCTCTCTTTGCTGAATTATGAGTTCTTGAAATGGATAGGCACTGTGGGCTGAGATTTTCTGGAAACGCAGTAGTAGTTTTTCCTTGATTCTCGTGAGGGCACTTTGGCAAACTGGTGTCTTGATAATGCCCAGTATATTAATTGATTCCATTTTTTATGATACACAACTCTTCTCCTAAACTCTTTACTTCTCAGATATGTGTGTGTGTATATGTATATACATACATGTATAAAATTATTATTAAAAGATGTTAACTGTTGGAAACAGTGGATTTTGTGCTCCCTGGCTTAGTCTTAATGTTGATAATTTTTTTATTTCTGTTGGGTCATTCATGCTCAGGCTAGAAGCCAGTAGGAGCACTGGACAGGGTGTTGTTGCAGTGACAGGTTTCCTCTCGAATAAGCCCTGGGTGAGATGGGTGGATGCTGTGAAGCCTGGTGACTCCCTGCTCCCTTCCTGCAGTGCCCACATGGAGGACACTGATGTCCACCCAGGCAGAAGAGGCTTTTACACCTCAGAGGTGGCAGGTCCTTTCTCAAATGCGCTTGAGATGGGAAGAGAGGGAGGAGGTGCATGGAAGTAACCAGTTGGAGAAGTTCAGGGAGTTTTTCTTCTTCAGTCCCTGAGAGAACCAGGTTAAATTGGGTTTTAATACACTCAGGGAATAAATGCTTTGTTTCCAGTAAAATAAATATTCTGCAGTCACCCCACTCCCTTACTGGTAGCTGGAGCTAAACCAGAAGCATAATGTCTGATTTAGTGTCCACGTGTTCTCAGCAGGTACTTTCTCCCTCTCTTTCTCTTCTGTCCTTGCCTTGCATGGTGTCAGTTGTATCGAGGTAATCAAGGTGAATTTTTGCAGCCGCTTGCTTTCCCCAGAAAAACGTTCCTAGTGGTGTGATAAAAAAAGTCCTTTGTGAAAACAGTCTATCAGCTGGATTAGTTTACATGTGCTTCTAATGCCAAGAACCTCAGACTGCTTAAAAATAATAAAAACGAAATGTCAAGCAAATAAAAGTTAATTAAATGCACAATGAAGGAAGCTTAATTTTAGTCCTAAAATGAGCCAAGGATTTTGCAGAACATATCTACAAAGGTAGCAAAATCCCTGACTGCGAGGTGTAAACCATCCCCCACTCCCTGGCAAGAAATGAGGACGGCACCTGAAGAGCATCTGTACTGCAGGCACCACGAGATGTGTAGGAGATTATTTACCAGGGGTTCAGAGAAATAAGAACACAGAGAACTAACACAATGACTCTGCAAATTGCTGTATATGATTAATATATTTGAAAATCATTGTACAGAAAGAGCTCTGAGTTATTCCAAGCCTAATGCAACACGAGATTTAAAGGTCAGCTCCCTTTCCTGTTGAAGTTGATGGTGTCATGTGTTTCGCAGGAAGCTGGACTGGGCTTCAGGCTCTTCTCAGCACACTTGTTCCAACATTTTGGACATGCTGAGGTGGTGAGGAGAGCCAGAAGAGCAAGTGAGACATGGCAGCAAATACTGCACTTGACCAGAGGCTGCGGCGTGGACAGGAGCCTGGTGCAATGAGCGTTTTTACAGGAACACTCATTTCTCTTGCTCAGTCTCTTAATGAAGACAATAAAGAGAAATAAAATCCTTCTCCATTGCTATAACTAAATCAAAGATGCAGACAGTGGGTGTGTGCTCCAGTCCGGGCAGCGCTCCTTTACGGGAAGCCCCCCGGGGCTGCAGGGTCCCGATGGGGAGCAGGGCTGCAGGCAGAGGTGCCATCCATCTGTGGCTGTACTGACCCTTCAGGAGCACAAACAGGACAGGGACTTCTTCTGTTTAAGTGAGAAAAAAAGTACAAAAGCCAACAAAGCAAGGACTGGTGAACCCAAACAAGGCAACGCCAAAGCAAAATGACAGTGGTGAATGGGGCTTCTCTGATGGGCAGCCTCCTGCCCTGGCCAGGCCCACGAGGCTGCTTAAATGTCTCCAGCCACTGGTCTTGTGCTTTAGTCTTGTTGCTCCATAGCCAAAATAAAGATGCTGGGACTTGTTCACAAGCACCCCCTAACCTGCTCACCCTGAGAGTTTTATCTCCAGGCAGCACAAATGCCAGGAAGTGAGAGACGGAGAGGAGAGGAGGTATTTGCTTCCTATTTTGTTTATGTTAAAGGGCTGATTGCTACATTTTCTGATTAATTTTGAAAAGATGTAAGTTAACAGCAGATATGACACTGGCTGTATTTAATCTTGGAGTCTACATGGCTTTCCTCACCCTTGACCCATCATTGTTGTTTGTGCATTAGGATTATGTGTGCTGTGGAGTGTGCTGAATTTCTTAATGGGTGGGATAACATAATTTCAGATCCCAAGAAGTGATAAGATGCAAAAAATGTCACAGTTTCAGACTGATGGGCTCCTGTCAGGCTCTTTTCTTTCTTCTTCCTCTGCATCCTTGCTGCTTTTTCTTAGCACCGTCTCGGAACTATTTACACCATGTGGTTGATATTTTGGTAAAGCCTTTGCATTTAATCTTTAAATATGACAGCTTTGTTAATCACTGTAACAGATTAAATTAAATGCTTCCTCTCTAAACTGACCTCGTTTGGAGGTTAAAATTATGCATCCTAGATTTAAAAAAAAAATCTGGGTGAAAAAAAAAGTGTTCTCATCCTATTTGTATTGTTTTGCAGTATGAAAGGAAAAGAAAATCAGCATCATCAGGAAAGTAGACTTCATCTTGACAGGCAACTTTGTTTTGAAATGTAATTATAGGACCAGACTAGCAGCACAGAAGACCTCTAAGGAAAATCAATTGTGGCTGTGCTGCAATAACAGGCAGCGTGGACTCTGGAAACACTGCTCTTCAGTCTGTGACTCCAAAGCGTCACCTCTCCCTCAGTTTTAAGTGGGTCAAGGGTTGGAATTAGAGGCAGGCTGTAAATTGTTTATCTGAAACCCAGGCTTGATGCTGCTGGGTTGCTTCTGCAGCTGTCAACATCGAACTGTATAGATCTGCTGATACCATCAAAGGCATGGAGATAGAAACTGCCTTGGGCATCCTCACCATGGGGTAGGATGGGATGGGGGTGGGTTGTTGCCTTTTTTTTGTCTGTGGAGGAAGGAAAGACAATGCCTTGCTTGCCTTTCTCCAGCTATTTAAGTCCTATGGGATCCTGGCAGCTTGCGTGTGACAACATGCAGAAGGAGGAGAAATGCATGTGAAATGACCTGTTCTAATATGGGCACAGCAGCCTGGCCATGGGATGATCCTTGGTGTGTCTGTGAGGTTGGTGGCATGCTCCCTGTGGCATGGCTGTGAACATACAGGCAAAGCAGGTTAAATCTGATCTGTGGTCTGATGTGGTGATGCTTCTGCTGTTGAAACTTATCCCTCCTGTGGTCTCAGCACTGGTCTGAAAGGCATGGGCCTCACAGCCCTGGTCCCAGCAATGTGCTGAAGGGGAACTGTCTCTGTCTCAAGCACCTCCACTGCTGGATGTCTGCATCCTTGGACCGCAGGAGGAGGAGTGGGGATGAAGAAGGGGATAATAATGCAATGGCAGTATGTTTTTCAGTTTTTTTCATCAATATTTACAAAATAAGTAGATCTGATGACTCTGTTGATGGGCTTGTAGTGCAGTGCAAATTAAGACAGCCAAAATGTTGCTGTTAGGTGCACAACGCATGAAATACATGAAGATATGAGAGTACAGGTTCTCTGCTGGGTAGTGGCAGACAGCCAGCGAATACATCAAACCTTTTTTTGTGGAGGAGCTGTGGCATTACTTGTACACTTTTATATGATTACTCTGGATTAAATAAAGGGGACTGCTTTGTTTAGCGTGGGCTTAGGCAAGAAGGGCTCTTCAGCAGGAAAAATGCAATGAGCGAGAGGCAGTGCTGCAGAGAGCTGCTGTACCTGCTATGCTCCCCTTGCTGTGACAGTCCTTTCTGTGTCCCCTGACAGCTCACAGCTCCATCTCTCAGCAGGACAGATTGCAAGGACCTGCACGGAGGTGTCAGTCAGCCTGAGGCGAGCAGGGGGTGGCATTGATTTATTAAATGCCTTTCCTAATTGTATGCCATTAGAGGTGTTTTAACCAATCCTGGGAAAGGGCATTTGTTTGCCTGTTGAAGTAATAAAATTTAAGTGACATTTGCATTACCACTTTGCTCCTTTCATTTCTAAAGAGAGGTGTATGAACATGTTTGCATTCAGTTTCCCCACTTGAGACATGTCTAACCCATGTGTTGTCTTGCAGGACTGGCCATCAGAGTCTTTGCTGATGCTGTCTCTGGTTCCAGTATCTCAGTGACTATGCAAAGTGCTGGATATCACCTGGTCTCTTCAGATTTATCAGTGCAATTTTCATATGGTTAGTATTTGTGCCTCACTGACGTAAAACTTGATTATTATTGGCCTTTATTAACTTTTTTTTTGTGAAGGTCATTATATTGCTTTATGGAGGTGTTTAAAATGTGCAGAACTTGATGCAGACACTTTAATTGCATGCATAAAACTTGTAGGAGATACTGTAATAAAGCTTATTGAGCAGCTAGTAAACGTCTTCCTGTTCGGAAGGAACTGGATGTGCTTCGCGTTTCCTGATGAGTGATTCATTGACTTTAAGGAACAATTTTCCGTTAATCAGGGTATATCTCAACTGCAATCCTGTGTGGGTTAGTAAAGGAGCAAGTGTCATTTCATGGTCTGCTGCTGGCCATGCTGGGAACCCTCTAACACACTGTCTTGCCAGTTGTAAGCTTTTCTGTTACATACTATGTAATTCTTCAAATTTTCTCTTTCAACAAGAAAGCAAACATAGAAAGCAACAAAAATTTTGTACTGAAGGGAAAATACTTTTGTTTTACTTGCTGGCTGGATATTATTGTTTCAAAAAGGAAAAAAAAGACTTTCTGTACTTGTTGGAATAAGAACACAATTCAGAAAAGCACGAAGCAATATGGGGAAAATTTTTTTGCCAGATGCAACACATCCATCCAAACAGGCCTTTGTGTTTGGCCATGCAACTCCAGTGATCTCTTATGGTTGCTAAGGGCATAAAATGAGGAAGAATTGGACTGGCGAAGGCTAAATGGTCTTTCAAACCTCCCCAGGTACTGAGCTCAAAAATATCCTGAATGATCCACAATTTATCTTCCATATATAGAGGTTCCTAGGGACTTATTTCCAGTTTCTGTGTTCTGAACTCGTATCAGGAATGAATGTTGTGCAATTAATTAATTTATCAATCACGTTTAGTAGACGGAAATTGTCTGATCTGAATTATAGAGAGAAAAATTAATGACTTTTCTCAACTGAAGCAAGACTGGTGATCAGAGCTGGCTGAATGAACCACAAAATGAATTGCCATCATTTCTGCAGACACAAGTGGTTTCTCTTGTGTTTGGGATTGTGTTATTCAATGTCCATGAAGCAGTCAGGCGTGTTGGCAAAGCTGGGACATTTCAGAATGTCAGCCTGCATGGTAATTCATGCCAGCCTGCCAATATCCATTTTTTATTGGCCTTTATCCTTTCAGAGGAGGAAGAATGGCTTGGCGTTTTCATCCTTCTCCCTGTCAGTGCCCAGCCATTGTGGGAGAAACTGAAGATGGAGCCAAGGTGTTTAATTTATAGATCACAGGCATGCAGCAGAGAAACCTCCCTCCTACAGGGAGAGAGAACCTCCACCTGCCTCCCAGCCAGGGAGCTGAGCCCCAGCACTCGGAGGCACCTCCTGTGTGCTCTGGCTGTGGGCATGGGGTAGCAGGAGGGGAGCCGACATGCTCTGCATCAACAGTGCTGCATCCGAAACTGTGGGCTCCAACAGAAGGTGTTTGCTGGGCAGATTGAGATAGGGGCAGTCCTAGAAATAAGCATTACTGGAGGGAGCAGAGATGCCATGAGCCTTACCTTGCATCCCACTGCTTACAGGAAGGGGCTGTCACACCACTGAACCCACCTCCCCGGTGCTCTGCTGCTGGGGAAGGGGTTAAAGACCTGGGGTAGGAGGGGAAAGCAGGAGGGAAAGTGGGGGCTTTGTGCTGCTGAGTGTTTAGGAGATGCAAGCTGAAGAACTTCAGTTCTAAGTGAGCTCAGAAAATGCATTCAAATAGGCCAGTGGGGTGCACGCTGCCTGCTAGTTACCAGCTCCCTGCAGCACCTGAGGTGGGAACCAAAATGGGCAGAGGGACCTGAAAGGCCTGGTGTTGGTTCAGCTGGAGCACTGAACTGGTGATGCCCCCTTGAATGCAACAGAGGAAACTGGATCCATTCAGGAGAGTGAAGGCTGAAATGGGCAGAGTCAGTGGCTTCCCTGCCATAGGCGACAGCGTCCAGCCATTGTCCAGAAGCCAGATCACCTCCTGGGAGCGATGCAGAGGGGAGGGAGGCAGCTGAGCTGGTCCACTTGGCCATCATCTCCTTTTTATTCCTGAACGAGCTCACTGCATTTAGAGCTCCTGAAAGAAAAAGCCTGCCCAGAGCTGAGCAGATTGTGGGAAAGCAGCTCTCTGCCAGCTGCCTGCCCGCACCCCAGCAGGCAGCAGCCCCGTCAGGCCATCGCTGCCTTGCTCCTGGGGAGATGCTGCCAGTTGAGCCGCTTGTCGTGCCAAGTTTTGTCGTGTACTTTTGTGCAAGCAAGTTACCCACTGAGAACACAGAACTGCAGAGCTAATCTCTGTTCTTAATTTGCCATTAAAGTTTATTTTCAGCAAATTATTCATAAAATCCATAGCACAGCTGTTCCACATTAATCTCTTCCTTCTTGCAGTTTTTTCTTTGGCAAGAGGCAGTTTCTCTCTCTCTTGGTTTTTTGTTGCAGAGCTGTGTACAAGAGACAGGAGTCGGACTTGAGCACTGGGGCAGCGAGGCAGTCTATGGAGGTGTTTTTTACCCAGCAGGAATTTGAAGAGGGGGTGAGGAAGGGGAACCCATCACCCAAGACATTTTTTTCCCTCCTGGCAGGGCAGGTTGAGGGCTTTTCTGAAGCACAGATATGCCAGCCTGCTCTGAGGTTTGGGGAGAGAGGACTTGGTCCGAATTATCCTGCCAGGCTCATCACTAACATCTGTAAAGGCTGTACATGCACTATCTCATTTCCTTCTCTAATCATGACAGGAGATGAATGCTGAATGTTTCCTTAAAATCAGATTAGCGCCATGTTGGTCAGCGTGCAAGAGAGGGCTGCCTTCTTGGGTAAGAATGTAAAGTTAGAAAATTGCTTTTAACTTTTTAAAATCACCCTTTTGGGCAGCTGAAAAATCACCCACTCCCAGGCATCATGGAAACTTTCTTCAGCAGAGCTGTGTAGCCCCAGCCGCTTCCAGCAGGGCACGCTCCTTGTCTGCGGGGGATATTTTCTAAGTAAGCCTTGTTTCTATCCGTTCCAAAGCTCTGACAAGGAGACAGCATGATGCTATAATACATGTGTCAGGATTGTATTACCTGGCCAACATCCCTCTGAAATATAGAGCTCAGTATTGCAAGCCTTAGCTATCAGCACAGGTTAGGGACCAGCAAATGGGAGGGATTTGTCAGCCCTCATCCCCCCTGCACACAGTGGGTCCACAGGGACCACAGGGCTGTTTTCTGTTATGCGACTGGTCTGGGAGAGCTTCATGGTGTCACCAGCAGGTTTGTTTTCTAGCAGCGACCAATTCAGGAACATTTTAAAGCAGAAATTCTCACTGATATTAATGGAAAGGGTTGCGGATCAATTGACAGGGTGATACAGCCTGTGGGTTAGGAGGGGTTTTGAATCTTTGTAGTGTATTTTTAGTGAGCAGTTTTGTAGCTCTGGTGCAAATTTCTTCCTGGAAATACCATGATATTGCAATAGCTCATTGATATTGTAGTCTTGAAAGAAAGTTCTCTTTACACAGGTCCCTTAAACATTAAATACGTGACTTGGATTAACCACTAAGTATGATTGAATTTAATTTTTTAATATTTGTATTAAATAATAATTTTAAATAATATTTGTATAAAGAATTTTTATTGAATTAACTATTAACTGTTATGAAATATTATTAACCACTACTTGAATTAACAATTAACTGTTAACTATTAACACAAGACAAACTGATGCCTTTGAATAACACAAGCCCAGTTTGTAATGCAAAGTCACTTTGTCCAGGTGCTTTTAAGCATATGGCTTGTGATTGCTGTCCCCTTTCTCAGTCCAGTTACTCAGAAACATGTCTGCACTACTGTGATCTTTTTCAAAAAGTAATTTATTTCCCTGGTCAGTTCTATTTTCCCTTGTTAACAGGCTCTGAAATAGTCCAAAGCAGAAGGAGAATGGGCATTCAGTCAAAGCAGGAAGTGTCAAATGTGTAAGCTGGTAAATGTTGCATATCTCAAGATGCAGAGTTTAACACAGGCAAGAACTGGAAAATACATACAGCATCATTTTTTCACACAAATTTAAGACTGAACTCTAACCCATCCATCCTATGTGTCATACTAATAGATGTTGCACTATACTAGCAGTACTGAAACTGGAGGGGGAGGGAATATATGTCTTATTAGAAAATATGTCTGGTCAGAAATTAGTTTATCCATCACAATTTTTTTTTTAATCAACTCGTCTTCAGCATTCAGTTTACATTTACCTCATCCAGTAGCTTGAAAGTCATGAGGTGTCTCAAAAGGGATATCTTCCTGTTCATTAAATCCCATTGGAGTCTAAGACGGAGTGCCCCCGTGACATTCAACTAGAAATGTGTTGCAGTGCTATTTGGAGTCTAGACAGGCAGGACTGGGACTGGGAGCCATGTACAGCCAATAACACTAAATTAAAACCAGTGTGGGAAAATGCATCTGAAGCAAATTCCAAGTCTGTGAGTTCAGTCTCTTCATAGGGCTGAAGCTCTTGAGAGGTCCTTGGATGGGAAAAAGGAGGTGGGTTTTGATTTCTCTTGTTTCATTTATCTGGGAAGACACTGTGCAGAAAAGGTTAATTTTTTTTCAGTTGCTCTGAAAAAGACGCAAAAGAAAAGAGAAAAAACAGAGAAGCAGATAAGGATGTAGTGAGGCAAGGTGGTGTCTTGAAAACAGACATCATAAAAGATGTCATAAATGGAGGAAGGATTAAGTTAGGAGGATGTCATATAAAAGAAGAGGAAAAAGAGCAGGAAAATGTCAGCACATGAAAGCAGAGATGTGACCAATGTTTTGGGAGGAAGCCCTAGCTTCACCTAAATCTATGGGAATTTTTCTGTTGAATTCTATGGAGCCAACATTTCTGCCTTTTAGCTTGTGGTGCCATGTTTTGAATCACGAGCAAGACACTTTAGGCATAACTTGCAGTAAGTATTACACCTCTCGTAACTGGAGGCAATGAAATAGTCTTTGATATGTTTCTACCTACCCTTCAGTTCAAAGGTTTAATCATTGCATCTGAACCACCCACTATTGGATTCATGTGCTCTAAGAAGACTTCATTACTGTCCAGATAGTCCTGTGTGAATATCTATAGTGAGGGAAAACCTCACCTGCTTATTACCATCTGGCTCTGTGTTTGATATGGAGCTGAGAAGCATGGTTGTTAAGTATAATCTGGGATAACAGTGTTCTGAATATTTTCTTAGATCTCTTCCAAAGATCAGGAAAAACCCCCAGATATCAATTTTGTTAAAGTTAATGAAAAAATGTATTTCAGGTACAGTTTTATGGAATGTGTCTCTGCGTATGTTAGTCAAATAAATGCATTTTTTCATCAGAGGAAGTAAGAGAAGCTTAAAAAACACAGAAAGTCCAATTTAAGCCATTGCAAATGAAAGAAACTTCAAAAATAAAAAAATAAGTTGCATTCTCCCTGCAGCTTTTGTCATGCTATATGTCAGTATTTTTGATTCATCTTATTATTCTGAAGCAAAGGGCTCATGGGTTGTAAGCAAGGACAGACCAGCTGGGGAAAAGGGGGCTCTCCAGAGTGTTTGTAGGAAGGTGGATTTCTCTGACACCCATGTTGTCGTGGAGAATTGGTTTCACTGAAAAGCGGTTAATCTACAGGTTGCACTGGCATTACAGAGCTTTTGTTAGCTTGGCACGTACCCCCCTGGTGAAGAGTGCACTCTAGAGCAGTGACCCTTGCTGGAAGTGATGGACTTCGGGGTGGACAGAAACAGTTTGTGTTCAGTGCTCTCATCCGGATGACTCCAGAAAGACCAGAGTTCATACTACACCTAATGCTCAGGTTTCCCTTATGGCTACTCTTTGGTCTTCTACGTGTCATTCACATTTCCGAAAATACTGGGTCCCTCGTCATGCTCCCAGATCCCTAAGCAGGGTTACCGAGATTAACAATGCATGGCAAATTAAATTTTCCTGCTGAAACTGCAAGGTGCATTACAGCACAGTAGGAGCAGAAACTCCTCTATACTTTCAGAAATTCCTGTGAACCTGCAGCCCTGACACTGTACCCAGCTGCCACGCAACCTGCCAGGCACACTGTGATCCCCGGTTCATCTAAAGATGCTGCAAGCACCTTGTGCAATATGATGTCTGGAGGCATGTTTTCTTTGGATAATAACCATTCCCTGAAAAACAGTATTGTCCCCTAAATTGCAAACAGCCTTGGGCAGGCACAAGGTCTGGGAGAACTGTTTCATCACCCCACTACATCCAATTTGGACCAGGGGTTTGGGTGGAAAGTCCAGCATCCAGATTACTGCCCCAGTCTTTGCGTTGCTCTGGGGAGAATTTATGGTTTTTGTGAAAACCTGTTCTGAAAGTACTTTTGTTTCGTCTTGATGAGGGATGGGAAATCTTTGAAATCTCAGAAGATGCTCAGATTAAATCGTACCCCACTGAAAGTATAGATTTTCCCCTGTAGGATCTTATCAAACAGCACAGCAAGAGTATAGTCTTTCTTTAGGCAAGCGGAGTCTCTCCTAAGCTGTCCTTTTCTGCAAGTCAGAGCAGAGCTGAGTTTCTTCACGTAAAACGGAAGTAATTTCCTCTTGACACAAGTTTTTCCTGATGTAAGGGCTAATTGATAGCTTGCAGGGCCCTTGTGTTTTCCAGGCTGTTGGTTTTGCTCTAAGCACAAATTTACTCTGTGATGAGAATATTTTGACAACTCTGCCTATCTGTGCTCAGGAACTGCAGTTTGGTGTGAATTTTCTGGGTGTGTTGACCCAGTTTTAAAGCCTAAAAGGAGCATGCTCTAGATTAATATGGAAATACTGTGGTTGGCAACATAAAACAAAGAAACAAGGTAAATAAGCAGAAGTACGGTATGTTCTGCACAAGAACTTTCAGGAGAGGTTTTGCTTAGCTGACAGCAGCATGTTTTTGTCCTTACAGTTTCTCCAGAAGGTAATTGTTAAAAAATGGTGTGATTCAGCTTGTAGAAACGTGTCGTTCTGACCCACTTCACGTCCTCATGACCACATCACTTCAGCAAACCTCTGCCTACCTGTAAAAACACAAAAATGAACATGTCAAATCCAACAGAATTAGTTTTGAAGAGAAGGCACATGTTGTGTTATTCCTTTGCCTTCCTGGATCTAATGAATGTCTCATTTAGAATTCTCTCTCATTCATATTTGTGGTGTTTATTTTTACGTGCTTCTCAAAGCTTATTTTTAGGCAAGTCATGGCTCATTCTTTAGGAATAAAGAAATCTTTTCTGTTTTTATGTGTTGTTGTGTGAGCGGAGTTGGGAAGACTGTGCTTGTTTTCTTTAGATGATATGACAAATTAGCTTCTTCCAAAATATTATGCTCTGGGGACTCTGATAGCAGGAAGCATGAGAGCAAATTAGAATACATTACCAGAGCTCTGTGCAATACATACATGTGTGCTTGTTAGGTACAGACAAAGGTTTTAAGTAGAAATGTTCAAATCATTTTGCTACCAACTCTCCTCACAGTCTCTTTGTGCTGTCCACAGAGTAGAAAAAAAAATTGCATGCTGCAAGATAGTTGATTTTGGTGCATGTTTTGAATGTGGAAAAGCACTTATACTGATTATACACAAAAATAGAATAGAAGCTCTGTGCTCCTCTCTTTTATTTTTGTGATCCAAAATCTGGCTCTAAATAAAAGTACATTTGCTTAATAGAGAAGTATTATCACTTTGCTTCACCATTTCTCTCTTAGGTAAAATTAGCTGGGTTGCAAAGCCATTAAAATGCCGCTAAAAGGATAACAATGATGAGCCCAGCTGTGTATACCTTGTGCTCCCACAGAACGGTTCTTTGTCCTTTGTTCCTTGCTGCCTTTTGTCTCTTCTCATCGAGGAGCACACAAATTACAGTATTGTCATTACATGTGAATTCACTTTGGCCACTTTTTATTCCACTAGCTGGTGGGAAGGTGACATGGATACCTGCTCGCAGTTCCTCCCCAGAGAGTTATTGACCGGGGCAGAAGGAGGAAGGATAACTAGATGGCCCTGCTGTATGAAGGCAACCGATTACTAGTTGAAGCAGGTAATTATGATGCTAAACACAGCTCAGAAAGTTGACATCTTGGCAACTAGTTTAATTTTAAAATAAAACCTCATTCACAGTATGTTCTGTATGCAGAGGAACTGTGCTATTTGCATTTGCACAAGCCAAAATATCAAATCTGGATCAGGCATCCCTTGTATGGAGATAATAAGTGTGGGATTTCACATCTGGTCTTTCAGGCTGGGCTTGTTTTGATAAGGCACCAGCAGCAATTTCATTTTTTGAATAAAGCCATCAGAAATTGCTTACCAGGGTTTTGCAGTGTGGTGAATAGCTTCTTATGACTTCTAAGTTTGACTTGATGGGTTTCCTGTTCATCCCATTAGCTTTCATAATGGAGGGGAGAGTCTAAGATGACAAAAACAGCAAGGAAAAAAAAATTGTGTTGGCAACTGCAAGCTGTGTGAGCATTCAGACCGCCCCAAATGTGGGTGTCTGCAGAGTTACTGCAGAGAACGGCAATGTTCATAAGCAGATTACTGAGTCATGAGCATGTTTTGAATGTGATTACAAGCAGAGAGACAGAATTAGTCTTTGATTTCCATAAAAAATTAATGAGGGAGACAGACAGGGACAGACAAATTGAAGAGTTCACTTGGTTAATTTTCTAGCCTGCAGATACTGTAAAATGTTCCTCTTATTTATCAAAGAAAGATACTAAATCTATGTTGGTTGTGTTGGCCAAGAAAAACTATTAGTGTGCTAGAGGTTTACCTGGGGGCAAACTGTCAGCAAATTAAAAAAGCAACAACGTGCTCATTTTGGGACATTTTGACGCATCTTCTGTAAGTGCAGTCAATTAAGAGCTCCTCTAGAAATTATGTTCAGCTGCTGTGCTCCTGGGTGGCAGCTCTGCCTTCATGTGCGCACCGGGGGACTGAATCCCTCTCTTAAAAGTAGAGAGTCCAGTTGTGTTTTAAAAGGTTATTATCTAGGTTATGCCCTGTTACAGATGGGATGAGATCATCATTAATGCCACAGATGGAGCAAGTGCAGCGTCTCTAGTTTATAATTTTATTTCTTTTATTAGTAGCTGCAGGGCAGCTTATAATTGAAATAATACAAGCCTAGCAGTGGGTCTCCGAAGCAGGCTAGTGCAGTTCACATCCTTTTCCACAGGTTCTCTTTTGAATCTACCAAGGCCTAGTTACTGATTTTAACCGATATTTAACTACACCTTGCATCAGCCATGCTCCCTTGACTTTCACTCAAGGCAGCCAAAATACCACCATTTAGCAGAAATATCTACTGTTCCTGATCCCTAGTGAAGAGCAGAGGGTTCTGATGCTGTCATGTACAAATTTACACAAATTTACACATGTACAAATTTTTCCAATTTACACAAAATATCAATGAACATTTTTGCAGAGGTTTCTTATCCAGATCTAGTGTTCTGTATTCAGACTATTTACAGATGTTTAAACGATCAGTTGATGAGTTCAGTCCCTGTTAAAGTGCAACTACACTTCCAAAGGAATAATTGCCCTTGCCACAGAAGACTTTGTTCCAATGGAAAATGGCTACAATAGTTGTATTTTTAAATTGTTTTCAAACTTTTTTTCTTTAAATCATGTGAAATGCTGACTTCAGTGGGAGGCATTAAAACTGTTGTAAAGCTTATGATGGAAATGGGAGTATCTGGCTGGATGTATTAAACAAATAACTTTCTCTGTATAATAACATTAACAAAGACTCAGCTTTGGGATGAAAATACTTAGTAGGAGGATATTAACATAGGCCAGTTGATTGCATGAATGCAATGTAGAAAAACTTGTGTCCACCGTGTGTTGGGGGGAATAACCTGCTGTAGTAAACAATGTTCTATTTCTTTAGACATGTTACAGAATTATTGGCAGTTAACTCATATCTTTAGTTTCTGCTTTTATATTTTCTGATATGATAGTGTCTGCATCAACATCTTTGTGCTACAGAAGATCCATAAATAATTCATGTCTTTATTTAAATAACTGTGGATTTATTTCCAATTGGCATGGAAAAGGCCTTTATTTTCTGTATCATTGTGCACAGTTGTCATACTAGCCTCTTATTTAAAAAAGTTTGTGATTCACTCAGAACACATCAGTAACTCAAATTACAGCAAATTTAGCCTGAAATCTAATTAGATGATCAACAGTCATAGTTCTGTACTTTCCTAATAGAAAGCATCTTATTGCAGACAGTTTACAAGGCATTGTCTCTGCACCTGAATCCATTCTTGAAACAACATGGCAAAACATAAAAAATCCTGTTGATTGCCCTCTGTTGAATAACAAGGGTCTGTGAGAGTCATTATGGAGCAGTTAGTGATGTGTAAATCATCTTAGTGAAGCAGCAAGGAGTGTAACTGTCCTAATGGCTCTCCTGGCTCTGCTACTCTTGCTCTCACAGGGCTGGGCAGCCCCTGGCCAGAATCCCTCCTGCTGAGCAGCAGAGGGGTATATATCTCATTCTGGTTCTCTATGAAAACTAAGCCCATATAGTCTTCAAACCTACACTGTTCCGATGCTCCTGGGAGAATGTCCTAAATACCTTCCTTTATATTAGGGCAGGGTGCTGTTCCATCAGGGCTGTGCCAAGCTGGACCACTTGTTTCTGTTTTCCAGGAGGTTCTCATATCTCACTTTCAGAGCATTCAGGCACTTAGACTAAAGCAGCCTGTATCACTTGGCCAAACACAGAATAAAAGAATGTCTTGTGGTAGAGCTTGAGAAATTTTGGAACTAATTCATCAGAACTTGAAACACCCTGTAAAGAACCTAAAAAAATCTCCAAGGTCAGCAAGCATCATGGCCCAGGTAGCTAAAGAATTCACTTAATTATGTGAAGAGAAATAAAATAAGTAAATTAAAGTGATAAAATGTAGGAGGCAGCCCCTACCACACACAGCACTTTACAGCTGGAACATGGACTGCTCATATTCACGTTATTTATTGCTGAGGTAGAAGGTGGATATGTACATGGGTTAGAAGCTTTCAGATGATAAAAAATCTACAGATAAAGACATGCAGGATAGGTTAGAGTGGAACAGAAGGAAAAGGTAGCTCAGCCCAGAGAAATATGAAGCAATGCAGATACTCAGCCAAAAAAGCAAGAGGAACATCTGCCATGATTCCATATTGCAAAGCCCAAAATAATCCCAAGAAAAAGTGGAAACTCTGCTGATCAATGTGCGAGGAAGCAAGTGGTCTTTCAGTATATTTAGTTTTCCTGTTTCCAGGGGAAAACCAACACAGTGGCTAGAAGTCTCTCCAGCTTTCTCTTAAAGTTTTATGTCCATGGCAGTGTTGCACAGTTTTATCTATAAGTCATTCTGGAATTTTTCTTTAAGGCTCTTTTTGCATATTAGAGTGGAAACCTTTCCTCCATCAACTAGAGGCATCAGCAAGCCCTTAAAGCTTCTCTTCTTTTTTCCTTATTTGTTACTTTAACAGTTCCTTTGTGTGTGGAGAAGCACAAAGAGGAGCTCAGAGATGATGACTTCTATGCAAGCTATTTAAATGTGAGTAGTAGCTGTACATGACCATAATTTTATATAAATTTGTGTTTGCTATGTGGAACTGAGTTTGTGGTTGTGGTATTTTGACTTTCTCAAAGGTGTGGAGGTTTCAGAGCCTGCAGAGGCACTGTCTCACTGACTGCAGCTCAAAGAATTGATGTGACCTTCTGTGAATGCCATTCTCCCGGTGTAAACCAGTCTGTGCTGCTCAGGAGATGGAGACACAACATACATCTGAGTGGTAAAGCCCTGGCTGGACATACCTTTCCAGGTAAACATCATATGGAGCTAATAAGGAAAATGGTCTTTGGAAATGTTATCTCATTCTCACCTTGAGTCCAAGTTATTACCTGTGTTAGGTGGGATCCTGCTAACATGCATTGTCATTGGAGATGGATGCATGAAATAGATTAGGTACTTTGGTAAAGATTGTCTAAAACTACCAGACTTTAGAGATGGATTTTAATTGGTGGACTAAGCCTGGAACTTGAGCTGGGGTCTTTGCAACATTCGCATGAGTCTGGCTTTTCAAATGCTTCTTATGGATAAGAGTACTTCTGACAAGGTTTATCCCTGGCAGCATTGCTCACATCCAGATCTCAAGCCCTAACTCAGTGGTATGTGAAAGAGTAAAACTTGGGTCTTGCTCTGAGGTAACCTGGAAACCTGCCAAGAGTGGGGTGTCAGAGGGGAGCTGTTCCTCCAAGGGCACTTTGGGATCCAACTGGTATGGACTCTGAGCTGCAAAGGTGTGGAAAGGTAGATGTGGAAACAGGGTGATGGCATCTCTCAGGGGGTGTCTCTTGACATCTAGATTTATTGATTTATTGTATACAATCTGTCTGCTTCTCTTCTCCTTCGTCCTCTGCTAAAATCCTTAACCTAAAATACGTCAAATGGCCTAAGCCTTGATTATATATGCCATTAACCCTTCTCATTTAGAAAAGAATATCAGTGTCCCTGTTTTGTATAACAAAGGTTAAATTTAACCTTCAGGGCACAGTGCAAAGAACATCTGTTTATTCAGATTTCTAGCCTGGGGGCTAAGAAGCACAGTTTATATTTGGGACTCCTAGCTGACATTTTTTAACTTAGTTTGCATACATTTTAATGTGGTTTCTTGTACCCAGAGGCAGTTGTTTAGAGTATAATATGATAGGATATAAATATATCTATTTGGCCAAATTATTATTCCTTCAAGATATCCCTGCTGGAATATGAAGGAGAAAATGAGGTTTGGAGATCTTAAAATCCTCAGAGGTCACCAAGAAAGGAATGTGGAGCTGGACACACTGGAATACAGCAGCATATGAAGCAGACAGAGGAGAAGCTGTAAACCCAGCTGGTTTTAACCTCCTGTCGCTGCAGGGAGCAGCTGCTGTTGGGGAGCAACGGATGGTGTCCTGTGTGCCAGAGCATGAAGGAGCTCAAACAGCTGTAAATGGGGGCTGTTGGCAGGCCCAAACCTCTCCTGCCTGTGTGGCTAGGTGGCCAGGTTTGTACACCATGTCTGTGCCAAATATAACTGCACCAGCACCGTGTCATGCACTGACAACAGTGCTTTGAACAGAGGACATGGCTACCACACGTGCATAAGCTGCATCTCTGCTTGTGGGGGGGATGCCTGGCCCCCCACAAGATGTCTGAGTCCTGGGTCACTCCATGAGATCCCTCAGCCCCATCTTTGCTGCATGTTGTTCCTTATCTGCCAGTGCAATGCTGCATGAAATCACAAAGAAATGTGTGTTTGCAGGAAAAACCTATTTCCAGTAGAAATTATTCTAAAAATTATTTGGAACATTTTTATTGTTGTTATGATTGTACAGACCTTCTCTTAATGACATCTAAATATGGGGCCAAACTTGAGCTGATGGCATCTCATTAAAGCCAACAGAATAAAAATTCAAATGTGCATCTTCCTCTAAGTGTTTATCTAGCAGCAGGAGGCTATTATCTTGTGTGACAATGTTATCTGTCAGTGACTGTGTATCTACACCAAACTGAAGACAGATGCACTTAAACAGAAGATTCTGAGTGTTTCTGATTATCAAGATAACCAATAACCTCCTTAAAGGATGAGTGTAGTTTACTTAATGAAGTCAAATATTCAAATGTGCTCCTTTATTGTTGGCATTATTGCCCTACAGAAGCAAAATGGGGGCTTCTTAATGCCAGGTGCTGTGTATAGGCAGCTTAGATAGAAATGGATGTGTGTGCACATACATATGCACAGAAGTGTACCCAGCCTATACTACCTCTCTCCTGAAGGATTTCACTTTTCTGTTGTAGCACTCCCTGAAGATGAAAGCAAGCTGTTGCTGTGTCCAGTTTCAGATGTTTCCCTTCAGAAAATATTTAAAGGGCAGACTCTCAGTCCTGCTCCTTTGCAGGGCTGATCCCATCTGCTCAGGCAGTCCCTTACTCCCTGTATGCTGGAAGGTGGGAGATGCACCTGCAGTGCCTCACCTGCTGCTTGCACTGCCCTGCACTCTCTCCCTAAGCAGCTTCCCCAGCAGCACAGGGGCTCCGAGCACTTTTGCTCAGACCTCAAGTGACCACTCTTGTGTTCTCCACTTCCTTGTAGGCAAATAGCAATTTCCTTCTCTGAAACTGGAGCACACACATGATATTCTACAGCATCCCTCTAGGAAGAATGTCAAAAATGGGAAAGTCTCATGTCTTCCTCTGATAGAGCCACCTCAGGAAATCCTAAACCATTTGCAAGGGTGCCTCCAACTTCCACACTAACATGCTGTGGCAAAATTCATCTGGATCTTGTTTCTGGTTTTTAAGGGACACTTGATCCTTGTAGATATTTTTCTTGAAGCAGTAAATGAAGCTGTCTTGCAAGACATGCTCTGGGCCTTTTATCACAACTGTCAAAAGCTCCTGCGCCTCTTGCCTGTAGATTGAGGGATGTCAGCAGTCCCGGCCCCACTGGCTGGGGAGCAGGACTGGACCCAGGCTCTGAGCACACACGCTGCTTCTCAGCTCGTGCTGTCACTTGTCATCTTGGTTGGTCCATGCAGCTTGCATCTAACTGTCCTGTTGTATGCTTGGTGGGAGCTGCTGCAGTTGTTAATAAGCAAAGTGTGCTGGGAATCTCACAGGCATCTCAGCCTTGTAGATTTCTCCCCCTTTCCCCCCCAAAAATATTACGATCTGTTGCTAGTAACTGTAGAGACAGTTTGCAAGCAAACAATGCACCTTGCTGGGCTGCATTTTTTAAAGGCATGTTAAGACAGGCAGCCCACATGGTTGGTCAGGCCATCTGGCAATCCACAGCTGAGCTTTCTGGACCCACAGTGCCAGGCTCAATCTGCAAGAGCCCTCTGACTTCCCTCCGCCTCACTGCTAGTGAATATGCCCTCCTTTGCAAGAAAGCAGTTTGCCAGCCTAATTTGTGGGGTTACCAAAATTTTTTCCCTCTAAGAAGGTCTTGTGCCTTGCTTTCATGGACTGGTACATAAGTATATAAAGTTAGCACGTCCAGGGATGGAGCGTTTGTGTCCCTGTACAGGTCCACTCCACAGATGATCATCTGCAGTGGAGCTGTCTATCCTCCAGCACTAGATGCTTAGGAAAAAACTCTTTGGAGAACAGAGAGGAAATATTCATCCTAGGTGTGACAGAGACAGGAAGGATCCCCACAGAAGCTACTCGACTGCCTTTTTGTGTTTGACCCTGCAGGAGATGTCCACAGCTAAATACCTCCTCTGAGGTGGGTACTCTGCTGTGGGAGGGAAACCGGCTCCAGCTCCAGAGGCTGCTCTGAACTACATGGCAGCGCACGACCCTTCAGTGCTGCAGCTACCCAAGCGATCCAGGGCATGGGACCTCGCCCTGCCCTGCTAGCACAGTCCCTGGGGGGGTTGTGACCCCTCTCCACTGCTGTTTCCCATTCCTCTGTGATGCTCAGGGAGGGGGTCAGGGGCTCTGTCTTTGCTCTGTGTTACAGCTCAGAGGGATCTCTGCTTTCCAGGGCAGAAAATCTGCCCTCTTGTTTTTCCATTTCACAGCACACTTCTTTGTGTGAGAGTTTCAAAAATGCACAGCTGAACCAACGTACTCACTCAGGCAGCATGTAAGTGTTACATACAGTAAGTCGATGTACTGCTGCCTCCAGGGTCCCACGGCCCCTGAGGTGCATTTCATCGGCTCTGTATACATTTCAGTATCACTCAATAGGGTGAAAGCTTATCATCATTAATTATGAAGGTTTATGTTGGCAACCACTTAGTTCCTATGGTTACATCTCTAAGAAATTGTGAAATAGGCACTTCAAGGCTCTGGGCAGAGAGACAAATTGACTATTACAGAATTCATGAATGATAATAACTCATTTACTTATAATGCTAATAAATAATTGGTGTAAAATCATCTAGTGCAGCCTTAGAATACGTAGGGTATTTAAAGGTCAGTGCTGCTCTTATCTGTCCATTAAAACCCTCATATTGCAATAATGCATCCCAGACACCAATTACAGTGTTTCAGAGTATTCACTTAGTGAATCTATAATCTGGTCCCTTCCACAGGGCTACCCTGCGTGTGTTCCCCTTGGCACCGCAGCGTGCTTTCCTAGCCTGTGCTAGAACAGTGTTAGAAAACCTCATGTTTCTGGACACACTAAAGGAGAGCCATGGGAACAATATGCACCAGCTTGGTGTCTCATGCAGACCTTTGTCCAGGCCATAGCAGGATCCTGAAATCAATGGTGCTCTGTGGCAGACAAATACTCCACAATTTGTCTCTAAGGCCACCCCTGTTACTCTACCCCATCTGGGGACCTGAATCCTTCTGGTCTTTGAGTTATTTTCCTGAATTATGTTATCCCTATCTTACACGTTTCAGTGTTACTGGGTTCTGGAGCATCTGTGTTGTGTTACTGCTTTTCTAACTCCCTTTTCCCCATATATGCTTCTGGCTTGAATGCTTTTTCCTTTTGTTACCTGTCCTCTGCTTTTCTTATGTGCAAGTAGGCATGCACCAGGCTTTGCACTATTTTAGGATGATTTACCGTGTCCTGTCCTCTTTGTCTTGTCAGTACATGTAACGATTCAATTTTTGTCACTCTTTCCCTGCACAGATCTTGCTTTGCCCCAAAAAAAAAAAATATTGTTTCTTTTCTCTAACTTGCTTCTTTTTCTACCTTCTCCCTTGAGAGATGGCTTTCCACAGTGAACCCTGGGTGAGGGAACATAATCCATTTCTATAACGATGCTTTCATCTTTGCAGTACTGCTACTCTGCATCTAAGATATCCTCACATTTTGCTTCTGTCCATCCGTACAAAGCACAGGCTTTCCCCAGCTGCCCATGGCGATGCACAGTGACTGCAGTTAATTTAGAGCTTACCGATACGTTGAGTTGACTTTAAATTATTCCTTCATGATTCCAGGCGTGGGATGAACCAAGATGAATCACACAGTGATGGAGGTAATTCCTCCCATCAGCTGAACAATGAATCAGTTACTATTTTTCTCATATTAAAGATGCCATTTTGTATGTGGTACTAAATAATGTTCCGTGCTAAAATCATGAGGCTGAATAGTGGTCAGTTTGTTACCAGTTTACAGACTAATACACTGAATTTCAGCAATACAGCCTTCAGTGTAAGCAAATGGTGTTTAATAATTTGGAGAAGGAAGTCTGGCTCCAGATCAGGAGATGTCTGAAAACACCATCCTCTAGAAACGTATGAACAAGCTGTTGTTTCAGATGGGAAAACAAGCCCATCACAACCCAAATTTCCTAAAGTCTCTGTAGTTTCTGGAAGCAAACCCAGAACTCAGTTCTGCAGTATATTTCTGACAGTAGCTGTTGCTATCTGATGGTGATGCAGTATACTTAAAAAAAAAAACCAACAGAGAATGACATTCCTTCAAAAATGGTTATAGAAATATGATGCTACCTGTAGTCATCTTAATTTGAAGTCTATGTGTTGTATATTTAATGCATTATCTGTGATTCAGCATTAGAATTGGGGAAAAAAAATTACTTCTTTTTGTCCCTGGGCCAAAATCAAGATGTAGACTCCCTTGAGATAAAGATGTAAAGCCTGGAGGTGCTCTGGGCAGCTGGTTGCTTGCTTTCTGTCACTTCAGATTATCAGGCTGTGATATGGAGAAAGGGGAGATACCAAAGCGATGTCGAGATGTTGTGCTGTTGGGAGTGTGAGGTAGCAGGAGGCTAACCTTGGAGCTAAGCTAAGGAATGGAGCATCAGAGCTGGTTTGGGGGCACTCAGCCCAGCAGACAAACCCCTGGATCTCCTATAGCCACCTATAAATTTTCCATGTTGCTGCTTTGCCACCTGTGAAATAGCAGCAGGCTGGCTGCACATGCTTCACGAGAGCTCTCCCGGCTGGGAGGTGCTTGCACGGCAATGCCGGTGGGCTTCAGCAGCTCCTTGCTTACATGAAGGAGGAAAATCGAGGAGGAGGAGGCGATAGTGTAAGTCCCAAGGCTGTTTGGTTGAAGGGTCCAACAGGTTCCATCTCTGTTACACACCCCTTCTCCTCTGGGTACAAAATAGCCACATTTACTTATAACTTGACCTGTTTCGGAAATGTCTTCACCTTCTTCTAGGTTTAAGGCTGAGAGAGATTTGCAACACAAACAGGAGCTTCTGCCCTTTATTCATTATGTCACTACCAGCTTCACTTACATTTAATATGACACCGAATCATGATTCAAACTTGCAGTGACATTTATCCAGTTAGCTGATGTTTGCTACAGGTTGAAGGGACTCATAAATACAGTTGTCTTCATGTCTCATGCACATTTCTTGGTGTTCCTTGATAGTTATTAAATGCACTAATTCTTCTGATGCTGATTTCTATGTAGTACTGATGAAAAATGCATTTTTTTTCTAGGGAGTTGGCACTTAGCAAATATCTCGATGGCAATAAATTAAAGTACAAACTAAGTTTCTGTTGCCATGGTTTTTTTCTCCACGGATACAAGCAGTGACTATGTCTTCACTACAGCAAGCCTGGATCATCTTGATGCATGAAATACTCTCCTCTCCGGGCTTTCTCTTGCAGTTTACTTTGCTAGTGCTCTCACTCCTTACAACTTCTCATACAAACAAGTTATGCTTATGCAGTCTCACTGCACACCCACACCTGGGAGGGCTCCAGGCCCCTGAGAAGCGAGAAGAAGAAAATGGATGTTGCTGAGGAGCGTGCCCACGCATTGGAGCACTTCCCTGTGCCCTTCACATTCCTCCCCATGCTGTCACCCCGCGGCAAGGCAAACCTTGCCAACACTGCTTCCCTCTTCTTCACCCCACTGGGTGATGAGCCTAAGAGCAAAGTGGTTGAACTCAAAAAATAAAGGGACTAGGGTTGGTGTTGGGTGCCCTGAGGCTTCCCAGACACTTTTGAGGTAGTGCACAGAAAATTCAGTGGATTGACTGAGCTGTGCCCTGCAGCAGAGGTTTAGCTAATGGGCCCCATTCTACAGAAACACCTTTCTGTTTCCCGAGGGGAGAGGACACAGGGTCATAAACCAGTGCTCCTGCTTCTAAAAGGAAAGAAAAGAGTAAGGAGAATCTGTGGAGATAGCAGTGGTCAGAACATGTCCTTAGACTCTGGATGAAAGTAAAATATTGATTTGACAGGACCTTCTGCTGCACCTGCAGCACTTCATCTGTAGCATCATGCCAGTCCCATATGCCAGGAGAACTCTTCTCTGGCTGGTACGTTATAAGTAGCTCTGGCTGAAGGAAATGTAAGTCCTCAGGACTGCTGCTGAGGTCTTCCATCAAGCACTGATGCCGCTATCAGCTAAATTCAGATGGGATCATGGGCAACATATGGAAGCAAATCTTCTCAGGATCCTAAACAAATCTTGCCATTTAAAGCAATGATAGCAACTATCTTGATCCAAATTGAGCAAGATCCTTGAGATTATCTACTGGCTCACACAGGATCCTCTAATACATATTTTCTCTCTTGTCTAATTTCTGTCTTCTGCTGACCAGAGCAGGTGACCATCCTGTATGCACCACTGTTTTCACTGTTGAGCTCTTGCATTTGAAGGGAAAGAAGCCACACACACTCACACAGAGGACACTCTGAGAAATCAGTATGTGCATAATTTTTACTGATAATCTCATTATTAATGCAAAATCATTCATCCAGGAAATAATGGAACAAATGCAGCTTCACAGAAGCTTGTTGCTTTCAGAAAAAAATAATAATGGCAATTGATTGCATGGCTGACCAGGTCTGTGCTGAGTTTCTCTCTTTGATGGACTGGAAATAACTCTGCTCTACAGCTGGAGACAAAAAACTCTTTCTCCCTCTCTTGCAAATAGGTTGGGTGTTTTCTTTCTTTCAAATTATGAATGTACCTTTGCTGCCAAGTAGAACCACAGTTCTGTCTGTTTTTTCTTCAAAGCTGTCTTATTTTCTTGGGTTTATTAAGGAATACTTTTAAACTATTCTTCTTTAAAATGATAAATCTAGACAAGAACTTCTAGCACCATTTTAGCCCATCTGAATGTGGTTAAATATTTCTCTTTGAAATGTACAAATACCATTTTCTGAATCAAATAAAATAGAAGTCCCTTCTTCGCACCGATTCAGAGATACATCCTCTCTCTGAAGCAAATAGCAATGATGGAGATGCAAGGTTTCTAGTCATAAGATATATCAGTTTTACTAAATATATTTGTATACTTTCAGCAGAAAAAAATACTTCTGAGAGACAAGGCAGAGCACAAGCAAATCATAAATTATTCTGGGTGCTATTTTTAGGTAGTGTGCTGGGGTCCTCGGCAGTGGGTGAGCTCAGTGTAGCTGGAGCAGAGCCTGTGCCTTGTCCTGCCACGTGCCAGGATGTGTGCCTGGGAACACTGCTGCAGAGGATTCTTCATGAGCTGTTCATATTGACAAAATTTGCTTTGTGTCTCTACATCTTCAGAAAGAAGTAAATGGCTCTGCCAGGAAACCTGGTTTCTGCAGCAAGTATTTGAGGTGCTGCTGCCAGTCCTGTCTTAGGGATCCAGCTCTGCCTGTAAATCCTCATCACTCCAGTGTCATTCCAGACTTGGCTATGATATTTGTTACTGCGTCCAAAGCAAGTGCCGTGCTGGGGGAGGAGTGATTTCTGCTCTTTGACAGCCTGGACTTGTGCTGCTGCAACCTCCCACTCTGCTCAGAGAGATTTAGGGATGTGGCATGAAACATCTCTTCCCTGAGATGTTCCTTTTATCTGTGGTTTAGTGCAGCCAGACCTTGCTCTGCGCTGGATACCCCAGGGTCTCACTAAGTGAGGAGTTTGCAAAATCAAGCCCTTGTAGAAAGGCTGATCATGTATTCTCCCTGTAACACGACCTCCCCTGAAAAACAGTATGTAAAAATATCACCAGGAGAGATTAAAGAGGCCTAATCTACATTAGTTGAAGCAAACTGGAGTCTTGCTCTAGCTGGTGTTGAGCAAAAATACAAATCCTGGGTGCCAGAGTGCAATTCCTAGCAGGCTACAATGCTTTGGATGACAGCCTCCTCAGAGTCCTATCAGGATTACAGCACCAAGCTGCTATGTGATTTTATGCTTACAAATACACACAGGGCTTGATTTAAGCACAGCAGCAAAAGTGCTATTGACCTATGGTGTGGGCAGGAGGTCACAGTGAGATACACTCCATGGCATGTGGATTTGCAGCCTAAACAGAAAGGAGAGGCAAGGCAAAATGATCTGTGTGGTTGCAGGTAACCAGCAGTTAATGTATGATATCCAGTTATCTCATTCTCTATAATACATCTTTAAAAGCTTGATCATAGAGATCTGATTGTATTTTTTTCAAAGAATGTTTGTTAATAGACAGTACAAAAATCCTTTTTTGTTTGCATCCATTTATTAGTGTGAAAGTAAAAAAACAGCATTCCAGATCTTTTACTTTAAACAATGGTACATCTATACTTCATACATTATTGAATGCTTCTATTTTTTTCCCAGTGAGGTTTTTTTTTTTATTCTAACATCACCTGATCTTTGTACAGCTAATTTTCTTGTCACTAAGCCGTATAAGCACTGACCTCAGAATTTCAGGATAGCTTTGGCAAAAAAAACCTGCACAGTAGCTTAATTTGCGTCACCATTGTTGAGGGCTCTGCATATTTCCATTGTGAAAACCCAGTTTCAGCAGGCTGGACAATATGGATTGGTGCGGCTGTGTTCAGCTTTCAGGAGGAAATTTATTCTTAGAAATTGGGTCAAAGAATTTGGTTTGGCAGGACTGAATGAGAGTGGCTCTGGTTCAAAATAGAAAATATGCAGGTCAGATCATTAATTTAAACAATTAGATTAAAACATTATTTACTTTAAAAGTGAGAATAAACTTTCGTCAGGTAAGTTATCTTAAGGTGAACCAAGATGTATGGGGGAATAAACAAAGAGGAGGCATCCAGAAGACAGAAAATGAAGCAAACTAAGGTACAGATTTTTTTAATATTTTTTTCCTGCCTTGCTTCCTTAATCCTTCATAGTGTCAGTAAAATTGGGTCTTTCTCGATATTATATGTCCTTTCTGCAGTTAGCTTTGACATTGAAGAAAAGGAGTTATAAATTACACATCTGGCTGGTGGAGATGGGCTCTGAGCCTCCATGGGCACAGACCTTCTCAGAAGAGGTGGTCGGAAGATCAGGGTCTAAAAATAAACACTCACATTAAAATATTGCCCTTCTTTGCTTCTTCCTCATCCTGATCACAGAGATCTCCAGGGATCTGTAGGCATATGCGTGCATAGCTGCAGTGCCAGAGTGGCTTTTTCCCCCATCAGGAGGAAGGCAATTGCAGCAGTCCTTGTTCGCTTGTGTGCCTTCCCCACGTGTCAGAGGCTCTTAATGATCCCGAATCCGCTTGGTTGAGAGTATATTAATTGGGCAATTCCCCTGAGTCGCTCAAGTACACAACATTTGTGAACACTTGTCAATTAACTTTTTCCTTTCAAGGACTAATGACTCTAAATAACACCTTGAGCACCAGGCCACATCCTTGCCACACCAGGGTGGGGGGAACGTGCACTCAGCACAGCTCTGGATCTGGAGATGTACCTGCTAAGCAGATTAAGTCTGCAATACTAAGCATTAAACCCACCAATATTTATATAGCAGGCAAAACTCATAGAAACCTCTCAGGTAGAATCTGTCACTGTGCTGTTTCTAAAAGGTTACCAGCCTCAAGATACCTGGTTTTTGCTTATAAAGAGGCTCTGAGATGAATCGTTCTGCAATTAGAGTCTTAGTGTACTGGTAAACTGCTGGATTCATTATTGAATTAATGCCTTTGCTTGGGTCCATCCACAGGTGCTACTCTCTCGCATACAATGAATAACAATCCAAAGGATCAAGAGGATAAGCCGGAAATGTTTTCACTTCAGAGAGAATGTCTGATTTGTTTGACTGCCCTTTATCAGAGTTTTTGTACAAAAGGCAAACTCTCACCGGGCAGTACTGGCCTCTGCAGTGTGGGCTCTCTTCTGTGCAGCCTGCCCTTGACAGCAGCTACTGCAGGGAGCCTGGAGAAGAGCACAGGTGCCTTTTTTAATAGACAGAAAACCTTAGCTGAACATTACTTCAACAATTATGAAATTGCACCTCTGCCCTCAGCATCTCCCTGCGTGTGCTCTCTTCCCCCAGAACTGGGCTGGGGAGTGGAGCTATTAGATCTTTCAGGAAAAAAAGAAAAGAAAAAAAAAAAAAGCAAGAGATGAGCTTTTGCTCTCATCGAGTAGAAAGGGAAGATTCATAGCAAAATGAGTGGCATGGCAGACCAAGATCTGGTATGCAGAGGGTGTTCAGCACAACTCCTCTTCTGAAGCATTATTATGTGATGGACACAAAGCCAAGGAGGAGGTTATTTACAGAGAACCACATGACTGGAACAGTGTCCTTTTAATTCCTGCCACCTCTGACAAGCAGTTTCAGATCGCTGCTCAGCATCCCTGCCCCTGCAGGAATGCCTGTCCTTTTTCTTTCACCTTAAGACACACAAGCCAGGGAAGGTAAATTTTTCTGATGTGTACACGATAGTGTGAGAGGAGGAAAATCAGCATATAAGAAAACCATCCAGGTGATGTATTTCGGGGAGCAAAATCCCTCAGCCAGCTCATGCCCTCCTTTGCCGCTGCAGCTCCCCGTTGCAGCATGCAGGCGGTGTCCTGGGGAGCAGGTGACACGTGAGGAGGGCAGGTAATGCTGACACTGGCCATTTTCTGTTTTATTTCCTTTGTCAGGCTGCAGTTCTGTACTTTTGACTTGGCTTCTGTTTGTAAGAAAAGCTATTAACCAGCTATGTTACCAGAGCATTATCTTATTAGTGTGTCACAAGAGTTTCCAGCCTCATGACAACAATCTGCTGTAAAGGCAGAATCCTACCCAGCCACTGCATGATAAACACCCTCAGGCTGCTGAAAGTAATCGATATAAGCTACAGCTGTGGCTAAGGGGAATGCCTGCAGAGGATTGTCGGTTTTCTCTGTATCTCCTATATGATGTGGCTCTGAAATGACTGCTTTAGAAACCACAGGTAAGGGAGCTCCAAAGGTCCCAGAGCTATTTTCTGCTCCAGAAGCTGGGTGAGGAGGGGGCCAGTGCACAGGGGGCTCTGTGATCCCCAGGTACCATGTTTTCTCTGCTAGCTGTAGCTAGGAGGGGTATGTATATGAGTATGGTCCTGCTGCTGGTGCAAATGTCTTCAGTGTAAAATTTCTGTGTGAGTAGAAAATGAAGAAAACATTGAAAAACCAAACAGTATTAGCACTTGATGGACCTAAGCACTGCCTCTCCTTTGTAATCTGTCTGCTCTGTTACATAAAATTTACTCTGCTTTCCCCCCCCAACCTACAAAAAAACTGTGCTTTTCCTGCTAATGGGAAATTAGTTGTACAGTAGAAATATTTACTAAGGCATGGAGACCTTGATCCGTTTCCTATTTGAATCAGTAGAAAGATTGCTATTGATTTTGGTGGGGTTTTTTTGAGACAGGCTCTATGTTTTATCCATTTTTCAATAGATTAATTCCCTGCTGATGCATGCTTCATCAAGGTTAGTCTTCATGGTGTTTGTATATCCTTTGGGTAGGAATAGAAACATAACAGAGAGTAGAAATGGTCCATCGGAATATGAGAATGTGAACTGCAGTTGACGGCTAGCATTCCTTTATCCTAAAGGCCTACAGGTATGATGGTTGAACTTGATATTTTTCATTCATGGTGTAAAAGCTGCCAACTCCTTTAAAATCTGATGCAACATGACATTTGTGTCACATTTTATCTGCTTACATTGGTTTATGTTATGTCAACTGATGTGATGTAACCAGACAGCCTAATAGCTAGTGATGTGCAAAACAGGCATTACTTTCCTTCTTCCTATGCTTAGGACTGGTGTAAGGTATCACAAAAGGCAAAATAATCTTTGATTTCATGAATGTGACGTTGTTAGGGGGCAGCTACTGTAGGGTTTTAGATTACGTGTGGCCCCATAATGTTACCCATCTGAATAGGCAACTTGACTTCATTTTCAGAAATTACAATGAAGCACATGAAATCCCCCATTGGTGATTCCCAGTTTCCAGGCATCAACTGCAGTTTTCACCAAGATTTTGGTGCCTTGAAAACTGAGCTGGGGTAGAGTGATCATTCTGAAACACCTGAATTTCTATGGTCCACAGACCATTCTATGGACCAACTGGCCACAGCACCTGACCTCAAAGACCAGATATTTTGTCAATATTCCACTTTTTGCAAGATGAAATACTGCTGTTGGAAAGATCTCTAAGCAGGCTCTACGTGTACAATACCAATTGATGTATTTACAGCAGTGCAATAAAAAAAGCTAGAAGAGGTATTTATTGGGGAAGCAGTGGGCTGGGTAATTTATATTTTGTGTGAAAGGCTACTTAGGAACACCTAAAGAAATCAGCAAGATACCTGCTTTTGTGCAGTAAGCCAGTAGACATACAAACTGACATCCAGCCCAACACGGAGGCAAGAGTAAACTGTTTCAAGGCTGTCAACAAGAAAAAAGGAATCTGTTCACTGAGTGAAGCAAGGCAGGAGGCTGTCTGCATGTGCACCAAAGCATCGCCTGCTCTTCACCATCCGTGCATGCTGAGGAAGGTGTGGCTGCCTTCTATGCTGGATAGCCCCTCAGCCTGGTGACAGGCTAAATTCACAGCTGAACGTGGCAGAGAGAAGGAGCCTTAAAGGTATCAGGAGATGTGGTACCCAAACCTGAGCTGGGAGATTGGCACATCTTCTCCTTTGCTCAACATTGTTATCATAAACTGATTGCATCTAAGTGCATCTGCAGTGCTGTCACCAGCACTTTCCTGGACAGCTTCATCTGCTGCGCATCTGGCTTTCCTTCATAAATGATAACAGTGTTTATTAGAGTAGCAAAAAGTACTTGATAAAACCAGTCTCAGCAGTGGTTTATGAAAATAAAATAAAATTAGAACATCAGCTCTGCTGGGAATTTCATGCACAGTCAATTTAAGTCAGTGTGCAGTGTGCATTAAGCTCCAGCCCAGGGACAGCGAGGAAGGTGGGATCGGTCACAGAGACACTCCTCCGAGGCTGTGCTGAGGTTAGGGCTCCTCTGCACAACCACAGCTGAGCAGGGCCCTACAGCAGCTGCTCCCTGCACAGACAAAGCTTAGCAAAGGTGGGTGAAACAGGGCTCAGCAGTGGGCTCAGCCCATTCACCCATGCCTCTGTGGGTCTTGGTCAGGATTTGAACCTAGATTTCCTCAAAGTCATTGTCATCCCAATCCTGAAACTTGTGAAGAGCAGAGTGGGAGTAACTATTTTCTTCCTTCTGACCTGACCTGAGCTGCACACACATTTGTAAGTGCAAACCCAGCTAGAGGGAAATTTGCTTTATTAGCAGTGCTGATCTGATTAGGCTGGTAGCAGAAGAGAGGCAAACTGAAACCCTTCCCACTAATCATTACTATGTCAAAAATATCTCTGTAACACTGTAGAGATCCTTTATATTTTCACTAGCTTCTTTCCCAGAACAACCCAACGATTAATTTCTATGTACTGCTCATTATTTTTTCAATTTAGAAACTTACAGGAATTGTTGTGATAACATTTAAATGGCAAGAGTTAGCTGAACTGTACCAGCGTTGGTCTGAGAGTCCCTGCTCAACCCGCTGACATTTCAGGAGTACTCTCATCATCCATGCTGCTCAGCTGTTTCCAACAAGATCATTTCTGTAACTTCTTCCTAGGGACATATTTTCTTCCCTGACACTATCTTGTGCTTTCTGTAACTCAAGCAGCTCTGATGGGTAGATGCAATTTGATTGCAGCAAAGCTTGTATCACACTGGTAAATGAATTGGCATGTTCTGATTTCTCTTAACTGAGAAAATCCTGACTACATTGAGATGGCTGCAAAGCAGAGCATGCAGGGTATAACCAGGACAGTGTTTTGAAATTATAAATAGTGATCAGATGGGTATGCTTGGTAACCAGTTTCTAACAACATTCTGCTAATTACAGCAAGAAGTTCTGACAAATGTGTCTTTCTGCTTTTTTGGCCATTTATAGACATACATCCATCTCTCTCCATGATTTCTCCTTGTGATGCCTGTAGCTGCTAAAGCACATAATGAAGCTACAATTCTGCATGCCTTCTTGGTCTGATATTTATGGCTGGTTTTCTGTGGGGAATAAGTTCACTCCTCCAGAGAATGGTACAAAGCACCTCACTGAGACACTGTCTCCCAGAAAGATAAAATACTGAAAGGCATAGAAAAGCTTTGGGCACTCCCACAAAGGAGCAGGGAATTCAGTCATGGGTCCCTCACTTTAATAGTCACTGCTTCCATCTTTAATATGTGAACTTTTGTAAGTGCTGGTTCTCCAGCTCCATGTGTTGCATGCACTAGGGAGAAGATCTAAACAACGTCTGCAATGCCAAGAGAGCTTGCCACTCTGTGACTAAGCCCAAAATATTGTGTTAACCACGAAGAATAAATAGTGGCAGTTGCCCCTTCCTATCGTTGCTGGGAATGGTGCCTTTTCTGTCCTCAGAACTCTGCCAAAACATTACAGTGAAAAGAAATATGCTCAGCAGTCATCCAGCTCTCAAAGCCTTGGCACAATAATTAAGTTATGTCTGATAATTTTGGTCTGCAGATCCCTTGCATACAGTGCAACAGCAGTGGGGCAATGACCTGCTGGTCACCGCACTTAATGCAGGGAAGAGGACTACAGTAAAAACTCTGCAATAAAAAATAGTGGGGAGAGCCCACTGCCAGATATCACTGACCATAAGGATTTCTGGGCTCAGTGACCTGGTTACTCCAAGCCTCTTCAATTTTCGCCTTGTATCCCTCCATTGAGGCATGGGATTAATCCAACAGCTCAATCCTTGAATGCGTTCCTGCTGCAGATGGGGCTGGGCCTTCCCAAGACTCTGAACAATTAAAACTCCCCTGATTTCACTTCAAATTCAATAATGTATTTTTATATGCAGTAAGGTGTTGGGAGTAATATATAAGCATGGAGTATTTGGAGGGAGGGGAAAAGGAAGGAGCAGTTGGAAAAATTCTTTAATAGTGCTTTAGTTAGGATTTGTTAAAAAAAGGCATATTCTACATGAAAGGAGCAGAGTCAAAGCCCAGTATGTGGGATACTGTTTAAAGAAAAAAAGACCTGGGTCCTTAATATCTCTTGTGCTGCACCATAATTGTACTGAGTAAACTCAAACTGACCTTGCTGTCCCCCCTTGTACGCAGGCTGCATCTTGCACATGTTATCGGAGGAAGTTTCAGTGAGGGAGATGCTGTCAACAGGCAGAGCCAATGTTAAGCACAACTATGAGGCTGTAATTTCCAATTACCTTCTTATTCTGAATACCTTGAAAGCTCTGGAAACCAGACTCAGATTTCAGACTCCTGAGTCTGTAAATGCTTCCATTGTCAATGTTTGTTTTTAGATCCAAGACAAGCCTAACAGTTTTGGTAATGAAAGAGATGTATATCTGTATCTATAAGTCCCTTATGTTGTTTTGAAATCCCACTTGTGTGCTATATGCTCCTCCAAAATGCTCTTACTTATTTGTTCATTGTAACAAGTTTTGTAAAATAATTCCCCACCATTTTCTTTTGTGCTGAATCTGGCAATAGCGGCTATTTCACTCTTAAGCCCTGGTTAGAATACTGGGCATTTCTTTTCTTCTGTGATTTGTTCCACTGTGCTTTTCATCTCATCACTGAAATGGAAATATTTTACTAGTTAAATGGAGAAAAAAGCATTTAAGGCAGACACTGTTTCATCATCTGGCTAACACAGAGCTCCTCAGTATTCAGAATGGTTGTTTACTGCAACAAATGAAGTGCACAAATTTTTCATGTGGAAGAAATGATTTCTGAATTCCCTCTGAAACCCCATTTCTTCTATAGCAAGATGAGTTAATGAAGACATTTACAATTTAGTGTCTGTTAGTGCTATAGAGAAGCTTATTCTGGCTCTCAAAAGTAGTTTTGTGTAAGTTTCCATTATTTTAAACTTCTTCAGCCATAATTTGGAAAGAGCAGTACGGTAAACTGTAGCTGAAATTTTTAGTTACCTACCTCTCTTTGCTCAAGCCAAATGATGCCCTAAACTGATCACTGGGTCTTTAACCAGATGCATGTGCTTTTAATAGGGGTCAAAAGCAGTTGCAAAAGGGAGAAGGAAAAAGCTGAGTAGCAGCAGCTCTTTTTTGCCTGCCCATCTGGTGGTTGTTGTCCCTCCTTGTTGCATTGATGCAGCGGCACTTTCCCAGTGGCCAAGAGACCCTCTCCGTGTGCAGGTCCCAGCATGGGAGCGAAGGTGAGAAACATGACCGTCCACCCTGCAACATGTCAGGGTCTGGTAGCCTGTGTGACATGAATCTGGGGTCTTCCAGTGTGGGGCAAATCATCCACATTCTTCTGTTTCTGTGCAGCATAGTGCCCAGCCTTTTCAGCAAGCCACTGCTGCTGGGGTTTGATCCGGGAGAAGCAGCCGATGCCATTCCCCATCCAGACATGGATGTGTTTTTCCAGGTCTGTAATGCTTGCAGGCAATGATGCCACTGAGTTTGGTTTCTCCTGAAAGGCAGTAGGTACATTCTAGTGTCGAGATTTTGTGCTTTCAAAAATGGATACGCCCAGGGATTTTATTGAAAGGAAGAAGAGAGATGACATGAGGAAAAAAAAATTAATCAGTTTAAAAATAGAAATTTAATTTTATCTCTAGCTTGATACTTTGGAAGTTTTCTTTCTGTCTTCTTTATAGCACTCTGTAATGCATTTCTGCCATGTCCTTTCTAATTGGGAAATAATTAGATTGCTAAACTGAATAGCTCAAAGATTATTCTTGGCTGCAGTTTGATTTTCTCTGACACAGATAATACAATACAGGCCTGTCTCAGGCGTCAGTAGCATCAGTAATCATAGCATCATAGAATGGTTTGGATTGGAAGGGACCTTAAAGATCATTTAACTCCACCCCCCTTGTTGCATTGGTCCAGCGTTGCACGAACAGGTGCCAGGGCTGGCCTTTTCCCTTTGCCAGTGCTCGCATGGCTCAGAAACAATGCTCCAGCTCCAGTGCAGCTCTGGGAGGGAGAGTGGTTGCTCTCTGAAGCACAAACACGACAGGTTTCCAACGGCTAAAGAGAAAAGCTAAGTAAATTAGCAAGGAGTAAAAAGGAATAGAAAACAGAAGTAGAAGAGTAAAGTTAGAAGATGTTAACCAGTGAGATGTACTAAACAGGAAAGTGTAGGGACTTCTGTTTGCAGGGCAAAGCTTGTATGCTTACTGGAAAGGGATTCAAGAAACTGCAGAAATAAATTGAAGCTACTCTTTCAACTTCAGAAGCAGACGCATTTGGGAGTGTATTTTCCAAAATATGAAGCAATAAATTCCAATTTGTGGTAATACTAAGTGTTTAAAGTATACAGCGAAATCTGAAAAGAATAGGGACATTCAAGAAAAATTTTACAAGATTTTAGAAATGCAGAACATGATGAAATTATGATATTAACTGAATATGAAAATGCCATTCCCATAAAATATTAGACTCAGGGGATAAACCTCTGTCTGCAACTTGCATTCCAACAGCAAGAAATAATAGATGTAATCTAAAACACCAAAATGTACAGTGTTTAAAACAGTAGTAGTTTAGTACCCAGGACCTTTGCACCCAAGGGCCCTGCAGTGCAGCAGGATGCTCTCCTGCCATGCTGCAGTCCCTGTTTGCTCCCTGCATCCGGCTCACTCTGAGCAAGCTGGGAAACAGCAAGCCAAGGGATTCATTTTCTACTGTGTTTTTTATAGGAACTTTTCTGATTATGTCAGGTTTTTTTAACCTATCCATTTATGTACAAACCTGATCTTGGGGCCTGAATTAATCTGTCGGTGTTTCTCTTCAACAGCAAGAACATTTAGACAATTAGCCCACTGCCCAGGGAAACTGAGAGATCATTGTCATCAGCTCTAATGACAGTCCTATATTAAGGATGTTTTAGGAATAAGAAATCAATGAGACAGTGGTTTGAAATGACCCAAGGACTTTCCAACCCAGTGATTTAATAACACAGTGAATAAAAAAATAAATCTTAGTAAATACTAGTGGCCTAGAACAGTATCTGCCCAAAGGAATTTTCTGATATTACTTTTATTTGCTTGTCATAATACATTTCAGCTACATTTTCCCCTTTCTGTTCCACATATTATATTAAAGACGAAAAAAAGTTTCATATTCAGTTTGAGTTTTTCATAAGCCTTTTCCCTCGCTAGTTAACTAGAAAGGCATTAAAATACAAATATTTAATTAACTGACAGAACAATTTAAGCCAAGTTTGTTCTTCTAACCATAGTTGGGTGTATGGAGAAGCAACAAGGAGAAAAATCCCTTACTTTGAGACACATTTAAGTTTTTCTTTCTTCTTTTCTGCAGAGATGAACCTTTTTGATCTCACTCTTTTGTAAAGTAACACTTCATCAGGTTAAATACGAAGATCCCTATCAGAAAGCACTTGGCTTTGACAAGCCTGACAGAGCCCTGTGTAGCCTGCAACATGGTAATGGCTGGCACTGAAATGAAAAGGGCTTGGATAATGAATACAGAATATTTTAGTAGCATGACTCATAACTAATACAAAGGCAGCTCTGGCAATGTCTGTATTAATTACAGACTAGTTGCTATGTTGTAACAATCATGGGTATTAAGTGTGTGGGCTGCTGAAGTGTGTGGGCATTCTGCTAAGCTTGATCTCAGTTCCTTGCAACTAAAATCCTGTGTGTCCCAGCTGGAAAGTGGGCAACTTATGTAGGTGCCTAAATATGGACTGAGGGTGATGAAATGTATGTATCCATTTTTTTGTTGTTGTTTGGCTCTCCCCACTGCAAACTTTTTGAGCTGTCAGAAATCATGGATACGATTACTGCACAGTTTAACAGCCAGCAGTCCTGCTGCAGCCCAGTGCTCTGGATCTGGTCCTCATCGTCCAGCACTGCTGCAGCGCAGCATTTCCAGACCGTCTTAGCGGGATCAAAGAGCAGGAGCAGCAGTGTTTCCAAGCTATGTTAGCTCTGTGCAGGCAGATGAGGCCTGTTTTATCTCCAGGATTTCAGGGCATGAGGTATTGTGGGCTGCTGTGGCTTTGAAACGCAGAGTTGGCTTCAAAAGGCTGGTAGTGAATCCCAGATGGGCAACTTGGAGCTACTTGATGGGAGTGTCTGCAATGGGACAGCACTACTGACTGCCTCGCAAAGGGATGGGCTTCCTAGTCTGGTTAGAGAGGGATGGCTTTAGGCAGTAAAGTGTCAATGTGACTCAAACCTGCAATTTAATGAAGCCAGGTCCAGATGTGGAATTTGCTCCATTTCAACAGTTAATGGATTGGAAAATTATCCAAGCTCAATTTTCTGTTTCCTTCAAGGTTCTTGCTCCCTAAGTTCAGGTGATTATTTCTCTGCTCACCATTTGCCCTTGCACACTCCTTGTCTTTTTGTCCTTCAGTCTTAGAAGATTTCTTTCTCCCTTTTCTGAAAGGAGGAGACCCTCTGCCCATTTTCCAGAGGCTTTAGGGATGTCTTGGCAATACTGTGGGACCCTCCCACAGGTGAAGATTTCTGTATTTAGGTGGTGTGTAGTGAGGAAGGAGGTCCCTGTCCTGGGAAACCTATGCCCAGAAAATACATCCATGGGTATTAGCTCTCTGTGGTTACCATCTGATGATGTTTTAAAAAATCATCTTAAGCATGCCAACAAGCTGAAGGCTTGCAGACTGCAGCAGGGAAGGAGAATGAAAGGTGTAAGATTCTGGGAAGGAGGGGTGGGTTTATTTTTGGATTAATGTCTCCAGCAATGGAGAACTGAGAGAAGACAGAAAATTCCTGTTGCACTGTGACCACCTTCTCTAATCATGTTAATGTGGCTGTAATGAAAATAACATTTAACCAGTCATTATTCCCCATATGATGCTCCCCTAGATTCCCTGCTTTGTTACCAACATTCTGGTGAACAAAAACAGGGATATTTTTCAAACATGTGTCATAATAGAGAGAGCAAGCTGCCAGCAGACTGTGCTGTAATGCATTTGCTTTGGCATGAGCTCTCACTTGCTGTATGGTGCAGGGTGCCAGCAAAGGCTGAGCTGGAGCAGAGTCAGGGGTCTGCGGTGCCCAGCTTTGCTGCTGCCCAGGGACTGGTGAGCAATGGGGAGAGGCCCTGAAAGGCACAACACGCCTTGCTCAGTCTCTCCCAAAGCTCTTCATCACTTGGTGGCTCTTTGTGCCAGCAAAACAGCACAGAGGATTTATGGATTGTGCTGTGAATAAATCACACTGAAGCTGAGGAGGTTGCCAGTTGTAATGTCTGATCATCATTTGGGTAAAGGAGTCTCCTTGCTTGGCAGGTTCACTATGTCACTGCTTACAATGAGCGTTTTTAAAATTAAACAGAACATACTCTTTTGTAAACTCCAGTGTTGAGCACCAGCATCTTGTTAGATCCTCTGCAGGTTCAAACTGGCTTCTACTTCCTTCACTATTTCCCCTTAAAAGGGACACAAGCTGAGACCAAACACAGGAACAATTTCCAGCTGTTTCTGCAAGCATATTTTGACTATAGAGCCACAAAATCACCTTAACTTTTGGGTTTATGTTTTGAAGAACATAATTTCCTATATACCTTGCAATGAGTAACCACAACCACAGCAATGATGCAGGTTATTAATTAGCCCCCAAATACACATACAACGTATCCTGAAGAATGTTTCTTTTGTCCACTACCTTAATCAGGAGCTGAATGTAACAAAAGACCAGCTTAAAGTGAGTGAATATTCACAGGTTTGCACAACTGTAATGTTTATATCATTAATAATCTTAGGAGCACTTACAGTATTTCTTTTCTTCTAAAGGCATAATGGCAGGTTTCCTGGGAGAGTCCTCAGATGCAGAAATTGTGCACAATGCACAGGATTTTATTTAGAGGATGTTCTGAATAGACAGTGATTTTGCAGGGGGAGCCTGTGGTCACAGGGGCACACAAGGATGCCCCCAGTCTCAGAGTGGCTTCTCCCCTGTGTGGCTCCTCTCTGCGTCCCAACATGGCCCAAGGGCAGCAGCCGGGCACCTTCAGCTGCAGCTGGGACTACTGTGGTGTTGCTCTGACACTGCCAGAGGTGATGAAAACCCTCTAAGTCTTGCAAATGGCTGGTGTAAGTTGTGTAAGGGTTAAAGATACTCACAGTGGTGTTTCCAGGGGGCTATAAGCAGGGAAAGCTTTTCAAACACAGGGACCACTCTCCAAGCAAGAGTCACTGTAACAAATGAACCAAGAAAGCATGAGGAGAAGGAGAGAAGCCACTCCTGCTATCACAAATTGTGTGGTGACATCCCAGTTTCCACTCACAGGGAGTAAAAAGCAAGCCAGGAGGAAGGAGCAGGACTCCCACTCAACTCTAAGCTACAAGAGGGAGGTGGGGGACACGCATGCTTATAGTCTTTTCCTAAATGTTGATGTCTCCTTGTACTGCGTAAGACATGAAGGGCTTTGGAAAGCTGCCAGAACCTGCTCCCTTTCACTGGCACGCACCCTGGTGAAGGTGAGCCATGAACTCAGTGCAGTGCCAGGGTGATGTTGGAGAAGGACAAAGCAGATTTAGCGTGGGGGGTAAGGGGGTCAGGGGAGATGGAGAGCATTCAGCATCCTTCCTGCTGCTCTCAGCAACACCCTGAGGCAATCCCATTTCCACACAGCTCTGGCAGAGTCCCCATGGCCAAGGAGGGAGCAGAGCCACAGCTTAGCCCAGGGGACATTGCAGTCCCATGGAAGAATTCAGGCAGAGCAGGTGGAGGGAGGGAGGATGTGGCAGGACACAGTGTCCTGTGACAGCCCCATTTCCTCAAGCCTGTCCTTATTTTGCAGACTGATTTATTTCTAATACCTCATCCAAGGTGTGCAGAAGCAGGATAGAGATTGCTTTCACATGCATGGTGCTCTGCTAAAAAGCTGCATGGCAAAGGCAGGTGCTAATAATAACCCCAGTGCCCCCGTCCCTCCTACCTCATGCACATCTCCCAGTAGCTCTGCAGCACAAACCCCGCAGGCGCTGGGGACAGATTACTGTGTTTTTGACAGCCCAATTATATGCCAGGAATATGTCCAAGAGGTCACAATGAGAAGAACACACAAACATAGCTGTGCAGAATTTGCTTTATATATATATATTGCTTGAGAAGGTTTAACAGTGACACAATACATGGCCCTGCAGGCAGTGAGGTGTCATTTCAATAAATGAACAAATAACCTGGTGTCCCCATTCAGGAGTGTCTTGAAATGTCTTTTACTACCAACTCTGTCACGCAAGGTCAATGCATTTGTGGAGGAATGAGCTCTGCTGTCATTTATTTGGCTAACACGCAGATATCTGTGCTGGCACAGTAGCAGCAGAGCTGCCCTTCTGGGAAAGACAAACTCCTGAGTAGACCCTGGGATGGAGGGAAGCTCTCCAGAAGGCTCAGCCCTTGCTCACACTCATGCTCTGGGATGGTGAAGCTCCCATCGGAGGCTGAGCCAGCCAGATGACCTTCACAACCGATGACACTACCACTACACCTGCCCCATCAAACATTCCTCTACTTAAATAAGAGAAGGCTGTAACAGGACTCCAATATTTGTATTCACTTTCCAGGTAAAGTTTTAAAGGCTTGTTGTAAGAGTTACACAACCCACACCCCAAAGCAGCTTTGCAAGGATTGCCTTTCAGCAAATAAACCAGTGCTGCATCCGTTCATTGCCAGCACTATTGCATGTTGGTGTGCTGTATGTTGGATAGCAACTGCCCGTCATACTCTGCAGTGGGCTTGTGTTTGATTTTGAACAAGAGATGAGAGCAGACATTACCTTAAATATTCATGAAGACATGTCAGCACGGATGAGGCAGTACAGGGGGAGGGATGGACATGGGCTCAGTATAAATCATTTATGGCCATAAGGCATGAATAGCTATTCTGGTCACATCATTCTCAGCAATACCAGTTTAATAATGTGATGCAAATCTTGTCTTTAATGGTAACCTGTAAATTAAAGAAGCATTTCTTATTGGAAATGTACTGGCTTGGGAAACCTGGCTGGCAGCTTGCAATTTTAAGAATTGTCATGGGACTTGCAGTAAACAACCTTGCGGGGTAAGTACTCCCCATTCCAAACCCCAACAAAGTGTGTTGTTGTTTGTAACCACCTTCACTGCTGATGAAGGCAAGGGCCCATCTTCCTGGGCATCTCATCATTTCAGAAATAGCTGAAATACCTTAACACCCAGAAGCACTGAGCAGCCTTGAACAGGTGATACTCAGCCAGCCAAAGGTGAATGTTGTATTCCTTTCATGTACAGTGCAGCTGTACTGGTGCTGGTATTCAAGGACTTTAATGTGACACCTGTATTAGGTTAAAACAAAAAATCTCTTAAAAGATGTTTTTTGAGGCCTTTTGTTTCCTGTAAATTCATGTTGGCCTTTGATTTCCACAGCTGCCTTTAATTCTGAACTGCTGGCTCAGGTTTGCTTTCCAATCAACTTTGGCATAGTACAGATGTGACACAGCTGCATTACGGACTGTTGAACTTACCTGTTCCTGGGCAAGTTACTCAGACTCCCTGCAGGTAAGCTCCCATGGCTCCTCCTCAGCATGCTGCTTCCCTGGGGGCTGTGTGGGACCCGTTCTTGCATCTGAAGATAGCTTAATGTACGCAATTTATTTTTGCTGTTTTGTTGGGGTAATGTCAGATAGTTGCACAGTCTCCTTGTCTGAATCACTGTTCACTTCACGTGATGTGTATTTTTTCCTGTCTTTTCTTGTCTGCAGGCTTTGATATAATGATTTGCCTTGCCACACATGAGACTTTTCCCATTACCATATCTTTTGACAATGTACTAACAGGCTTCCTTTCCAGTTTGTTTATCTCCTCTTTTATACTCTTTCAGGTGTTGTATTGACTCTGTGAGGTGCTAACACGTTTGTATTTTCAGGCTTTCCTTACACTTCTTGGCAAAATCAAATTTTTGCTGCCTTCTCTTAGACTCTGCATCTGGACACAAACTTTCCCTGTAATATATACCATGGTAGACCTGGCCTGGCTTCTTATGTTGCTCTTCTCCCACCATTTTTAGGAAATTTCTTAGTGACTCAAGGATAGAGACAGCAAAAAGCTGTCTGGTCTTAGCTGAGAGTACAGCTGTGTGCACCGTAATTAGTCGGATAATGCCATTCCCTGTCTCCTCCGGGGGAGATCATGGCTGGATAACCACCAGGGCAACAATCAGGAGCAGAGTACTGTTGATGCTTAGGCTGGTGTTTGTACATCCTGGGTAGCAGAGAATGCCGAAATTGTTTGGGGAAATCAATGATGAAAGTGCAAAGGAGTCATATCAGTGTTCTACATGATGCTAGAGGAAGCAGGTTGGCTTGTGGGATGAAAAACACTGGAACTGGGGGCAAAAATTCGGTCTGGGGACACAAAAGTAGGAAATTAGTTGTTCCCTCCTAACAGCTGTCATTGGAAAGGCCACTTTCTGCCGGTGACATTTGCTGACATGGAAAATCTAAGCTGCTAGGTGTCATCTTAAACTTCTTATTCCAGCTATCATTAAGGAAAAAAACCTCTTGAACACACTAGATTTATGTCTCAACTAGTGAAAAGGCAGACATAGTTAAGAACAATGCTTTGAATTTTTTGTAATACCCAGGATCATTTTATCAAAAAGGGATTTATGTGGTGATGCATTACATTAGCCTAGAGCTGTGCAAGACATATGGAAATTAGTGATGGATTAGATTCCAGAAAGCTTATAAAAAGAGTCTTGCAAGACCTTGAACCTTAAAAATGTTCATAGCTGAGCAATCCATTAAAATAAGTATTGAAGTAATCCTTGGCCAGTGTAGTAGTAAGAAATATGCCAGAGATTAATGGGGTTTTGGTTACTTTCTCATAAGTTTAATAAGTAGCTGTACAGAAAATATCTCTAATAACGGCAGCCACAAGACCTCACTCTGTTGTAAGAAAAGTTGGATGTAGAGCTGTGAAAAGTTGCATGTGTTTTTTACTAAGAGCATATAAACTCTAAGAGCTAGATGCACTGCCAAGGCCCTCTGCAGCCTCCCCAGTGTCCGTGCCACAGCCCGACACAGGCACAGTTACCACCAGCATCCTGAGAGACCTTCTGTGAGGGAGACCACGCCACTGGGATTTTGGGGAGTTTGTTTCATATAGTTGCAGCTCATGCACAAAGGTGCAGGGAAGCACTTTGGCTTTGCTTGGAGATCCACGGTGCTGTCTCATGTGACACACCCAGAGGTCCCCAGGTCTTGCGGTGACAGCGCTGGTGTTTCACACTCACGCGTGTCCCTGGCTGGGTCAGGGCTCGGTTTTACCCGTACAGCAGTTTCCTCAGTGTCAGAGCAGATTATTTTGCCAAGGCAGTGATCTGACAGCCTTGTCTACACTGTTTTATGGAGCCTGGCTGCCTAATGTCACCCAGCATAATTTTCAGGGCTAGAAATAGAAGCTTAATAGTGGAAGTGCAAATCAGATTTTCCTGTCGGACACTCATAGCACTGGCAGTACGAGGGGCTTGCTGACTCCGCAGGGAACAAGATCACTGTGAAAAGATTCATCACCAGTGACGAGTGCTGGAATATCTATGTCTGCACAGAAGAACATTGCCAATGGTCTGCATTTTGAGCTGCTGATGAGAGGCTTAATGCCGCAGAAAAGGAATTTCTCCTGTAAAGAGAAAATTCCCTTCCACTGCAAACTTGCCTTATTCTCAGTGGCTCCTTTTCTTGTCATTGCTAAATGCCAGGTATGAAGCAAGACAGGCTGGAACCACCATTTTTTACGAGCAGCATTGGATGCAGACTGGGGACTGCAGGCTGTCCAGGGTCACGAGCCGGGCTGTGGCCAGGCCAGTGTGGGTGCCCCTGGCCTCACTGGGCAGCCCTCATTCCAGTCCCACACAGAGGGGCTCCTGCAGGCAGCTACGGCGTGAAAACTGATCTGATGGTGTCACTGGCCTCGCTTAAAGGGAGAACAAGGATGAGGTGGTGGCTGTTCCCACAGCAGAGGAGAGCGGGTGCATGTCTCCCCCCCTGCGGCTGGGCACAGAGCAGAGGTGTGCTGCACCTGGCTGTAGTCTGCACAGCTCCTGCAGAAACAACATCACCTGTGCAGTACCAGCCTGTGTCGTGGAATGAGTGGTTTAGATTGCTTAAAGAATCACTGTCAAAAGTATTAGCAAAAGTGATTTTAATATGGATTTGTCACAGTGCAACTTAACAAGGTTCGATGGCAAGGTTCACTCTATTACTTACTACAAGGAAGAAACATACAAAAGAAAATCAAGTTAGAATTGAGCTAGAACGTTTTACACAGAGGCCAGAGACACAAAATGGTAAGGGACACTCTCCCTTTGAGTCACGAGGTTCAGACTGGACTCCTTTGCTTTCTAAAATCCTTCTGAGAGAGGAGTCTAGGTGCAGCTGGACCCAGACTTAGTCGCAGACTTGGTCAACGGTTTATGTCCAATGGCATACAAGGTTTAAATACTTAACATAAGTAACTACATTGGTTAGTAATGTTTCATCAGCATTAATTCAGCATTATATCAGTCCCTTAGTGAGGATCTGTAGCAAGTAAGGGATCTCTCCACCTTGGGCAAGGAAGGATTTCTTGGTCTCAAGAAAGGAATCTCAAACCTTGGGAGGTGTCCCTGCTCCAGGGGATAGTCATCTGGCATGCAGAGAGAGCTTAAACTGGGCTCTTCCAAAGATTTATCATAGGTTAAAAAGTCTCTTTTGCTTTGAGGAACAACCTTGAGAGGCATCCCAGCTCAAGGGGAGATTGCTGCCGTGCAACCACGCTGCCTAGCAGGGAGAGCTCAAAGAAGGCTCCCGTAGGCTGTCGTATTTATGGGATAAAAGTGGTTGGCTCGTAGTCAAATTACATGCAATGGGAAAGGTATGCATGAGACCCTTGTACCCACAACTTTGTTCCTTGATAAGTGAGTCTTGGAAAAGCCGCCCACTATTCACGTGTCAACCACATGATCTGTGTGCCAAGCTCGTATGCATTGATACTCACCCTGTCACTCTGATCTGTTGTTTCTTTTCAGAGAACAGACTAGAACTAGAGGAGTTCACAACCCAGCTACGGCTCAGGCCTCTACCTCCTCCAAAGCCTGCACCAAACCACCACCAGTTTGGTCAAGGGGTCGAGTGTGCCCATCGCAGCCTGCCAGGGACCACGACCATTCAAGGGCTAGAGTTTATCCTTTGTTAGATGAGATAGAAATTAATCCCTTTACTGACTCGCTGGTAGAACAACCTTCCATTTAACAAGCTATAACAATAATTTCTGTTCTAATATGTGTCTTCAATTTGATGTACACATGTACACTTGACGCACGTTTTTTGTTCTTTTTAAAATAATTATCCAACTCATCCACCCACTTCTGAGACATTACCTTAGTTTAAATAGGGATGTGCTGCTAATCCCAGTCACTGCCTATGCAGCATAACACATCATTTGATGGTATGTTCTACCACTAATCACAAGACCTATTTGTTTTACCCTTGCAAGGATTGCATTGGTTCTGCTGACCAACAAGGGCCATTACCCTTGGCTGCTGGAACAAATGAGGAGACCATCGGTGTGCATCACACAGCAGCTTTGAGAGCTCGCTTTGCCTCCCACCTTTCTCTTCCAGATGTCAGATGTTAGTGAAATGTGCCAGGGTTTCAGAGTAGTAATCACATCAATTTGAGCAGAGAACAAGCTGTCATAATTCACTGTACTAATGAAAATTACTATGACACCATAACAGAAATCCTTGCCAACCTAATCATCTCACACCACCATAGCATAAAGTTATTTAAAGACTAATGTTCTTAGTAGCATATACAAGCTTAGGAACAATTTCTGAAGGTGATTAAACACCAAAGCGAAGTGGAGTTGCATGGAGAATTTAGTCATTGTTTAATGAGCATACATTCTTCTAAGCATCAGCATTATTCCCACTGTAGCTGAGAAAACAAATTCAACAAAGCATGGTAGAAGAAAAAGTGGGGAAAACTACTTTTGGCCAGAGAAGTGCTGGGGATTCAGTGTTGCTGCTATGCAGCATTTCACTAGGAAACATGTAAATGGGGATGCATGCTCAGTGTCCTGCCACTGAGTATGGTATTTCCTCACTGTGGGTCCATGAAGTTAAATTAATTGAGGAATAAAAGGATTAGAGAAACCTTCTCAGAAAGGAGACATGATTCAGACTTTCTGTGGTGTTAGCTTAGCACCCGTACAAAGGGAAAAGGATAGAAGTTGTGGGTTCTCTCCATCCCTGGCATACAGTCATCACCATGTGCTATAAATACATGCATTTACTTCATCACTTTTGGAAGGTGAGCATGTGAAGAAAAGAATTCACAAAGGTTTATCGGGGGAAAAAGAGCATGAATTCAAATTAGCTTTAGGGAGCTGTAAGAACTAGTTTGTGTGATTTGATCTACTTCAAACTCTGTCCCCAGCAGTGACTCATGAAACAGAATGTCCAACCACAGTAAATTCGAGGAATAGATACAGTATTAAAAGGCTGAAGGAAAGCCAAAGGAAAAAGAACAAACAGGGAGGCTGGTGGGAGTATGGAAGGGGAACAAAGAGAATCTGAGGCCAGGAGGTGAACTGGGAACATGGCAATATGATGGATTTCACAGAAATCTTCTCGTATTTCATTATATGTTCTCTACTACTTTATTTGGAGATACAGTTTCTCAAAAGAAATTTGAAACTGCATTTTGAAGGAAGAATGGGAGCCTCAGGCGAGTAAAGGAAATCTGTTCGGATCAGTTCCTCCTTGGCTTATAGACAAGGCCAGGGGAATAATACTTGGAAACTGTGGTAATGCACAGCTTGTGCTTGCCACTCAACTAAGTGTCCAATTCCTATGTTTCTGTGATGTACAGAAATACAATACCTCACATCAAAACACAAGGCACTGGTGGTACTTTTTCCAGAGAAGAGGTGGAATATGGTCTTGCAGCGGTCCTCTGCCAGTCCAGTGCCAGCAGCCCCGCAAGCGCCCGGTTGGGTTTGTGCCAGTTCCTGGCTTGGTGCTTCCCCAGGATGAACTCACGTGGGCTGCAAAAAGGGAGCCGAGCAGCCACAGCCATGATAGCCTCGAAGGAGGAGATAATAAATGAAGACCAAAAAGAAAAAACATGTAAGTCCACAAAATTCAGGCTGGGCTGATGATGAGGGAAGGCTCTATATCTTAGCAGCTCCCAGCATCCTGCTCTTGTTTGACTTTGCAGGCCACCATTCTCATCTCACAGCCAGCTCACAGCCAGCCTACGTGTGCTAGAAAGATTTCTAGTCTGTTTTCTGAAGGAAATGAGGTGTTTGTAATCAGCCTAGCTTTTTCCACCCATGCCTGTCCCTGGCCATCCTCTAATGAAATATGACAGCATGGATTTCCATCAGCCAAATTTCACTGGACTATAGGACTGCTTGGCTATACTGCAAGGAAAACCTGCAAGCCCCGAAGGCACAGCTAGCTTGGCTGGGAGAATAACTCTGCAGATAGTCCAACTCTCTCAGCTCTGCAGATATTTCTGCAGATCCCGCACACAAAGATGCTCCAACTGTCACCCTACAGCCACCTGTCTTTGTTGCTGCTCCCTATTCCCAGGCAACCTGTGTGTCTTCAGCAGTGTAAGAGGTATTTCTGTGTTACCTAGAGCGATGAGAATGGCTGCTAGTAGTTTTAGACATCTGTGTCAGATCAGCACAGAGCCTGCATAAGTTTCTTTGTCCTGCATCCTCGCTATGCCCAGGCCAGGGTGATGACAATAGCTCTTCTGAGAGTCATTCTCAGTCCAAGATATCTCAAAAATTGGGAGAAACACATCCAAGGGCAGCTTCAAATCCGTTCAGCTGTGTGGCCTTTGAACAGCTTGTGGATACTGAAAGGACTGACTGCATGCAAATGATAAGCTAAGCACCTGTATTTATAAGGCATGAGGGCTCTTTTTATTGCACAACATATTAAAGCATTTACTGTGTATTTCTCTCTATTGATCTAGAATCACTGTATTTCCTTTCTTAGGATTTTAAGCCTCTTATTCAGCTGAGGCAAAAAAAAAAAAAAATCTTTCCTGTGCAAAAAGGCATTAAATTGCCAGTAAAGTTGTTTTGCTCACACTAGAGTCTCCAAGAAATGCCTGTGTGTGCCTAGAGCCAAGCCAGCACTCACAAGGCTGGTAAGGAAGGATTGACAGCATGTAGCTGTGCTGCACGTTTGGGGGGGTGAGGGTGAGCTCCAGCTTCTCATCTGAAGTGCCACCTGTCTGATCTGAGACACGTTAGCCCAAGGGAAAAACTCACCAACCTGTATAGATACTTTTGGAAGAAGAGTTAGTTATCAGTCCATGCACTGTCTGAATTGCTGAACTCTCTTGTGTACTGGGAATGTCCCCTCCAGAAAAATCCTAAGACTTAACCAAGAACAAGGTGAAGGATGTGTTTTAATTTTAAAGAGGACAAGAGGGAAATGCAAATCGAACTCTTTCAGAAGAGTATTGGATATATGATGGTACTCTTCAAGCCCCGTCTTACAACGCAAATGCAGCTTGCAAGGTTAACAAAATCCACAGACGGCCACACTGGGAGTGCTGAATCATTACATTTTACACAGTCTTTCGCACTATGAAACCTGGATCATTCCCAAGAGCGAGCAATCTGAAAATAAAAACGTGTCTGATCAATAAAATGAAATGGCTTGAAGAAATCTGAGTTTAGTGCTCTGTAAGTCCTAATTGGCTTTGCAGGTATCAGGGGTGACCTTGCCCTTCACAGCTCAGCTATTATAGTGGTGTGCAGGGTTATTGCAAGATAACAACAGCACAGTGGTGGTCCCGGTACTCTTGACAGCCCAAAAGACACTGACCACAGGAGAAATCAGCAGTGAGAAGGGCCAGCAAGAATGGCAAAACATCCCAGTGGCACCTGCTGAGCTGAGGTTTTCATGCCCAGCAGAGCCCAGGCATCTCCTTCCACAAGTGCCCTGGTCCCTCCAGCACCCAGACCCGCCCTTTCATCAGTAGCAAAATTAAGGAAATTTGCAAAACCAAATGTATTGTGAGCCCTCACAGAAGGAACTGGAAACACAGTAGGCTTTAACACACTGCTTGGCTTCAAAAAAAGTCAGGTTTGAATGGGATTTCCAGAAATGCCCAGAAGTATCCCCAAAGACATGTTTTGAATCACTCTGCCACAAGATCAGCAGAAGCTCCCAGAAGGTTTCCGTTCCTTTGCCATGTGGATTTGAACTGACAAGAGAGGTTTTCCTCCCTGAGAACACGCAGGCTTTAGCTGCCATTGTTAAGAGTCTGCATATTTCATCACCTCTGTTTTGTAACCTGGCATTTAAAATGTACTTTGAGCTAAAATACGATGTTTCTCCCTTGTAATGAGCAAATCACACCCTTGTCCACTTAAAAATTCTAATAATACAAATCCAAAACAAGCTTTGCATATTTAAACACTTTTAAATAAAACACTTCATGTTGGTGAGGAGTGAATGGTGACAATTCAGGAGGGGAACTGGAGAGAAGAGTTTTGTCATTTGTGTTCTCTGCTGCTGGAGGAGAAGCTGTCTGGATGTCAAGTGCCAATGATCCATCCCGGGGCTACAGGCAGTCCCATAATCTGAAGGACACTCATCCCACCACAGCCCCGGACCCTGCCACAGACCGATCCTGGGGTTTCTCGACGTGGAAGCACAAACCAAGGGCTAGATGGACCCATAAAAGCATTGCATTTAAGTTCACCTAGTAAGACCTAAAAAGCATGAAAAGATGGAGATACATTGCCACAGGCAGGTCTCCCCAGAGCCACTGCAAATCTCAACCTACCCTGGGGTCACCTCTTACTCCCACACCTGTGAAACCAGGGTCTTCAATCAAGTGGCTTTCACAGGGGATCCACAATTCCTGAAGGAAACTTATCTGTACCAGCCTTGTGGCTTTTATTCAATTTGACAACACAGTGGCCGTAGCTATGAGATTTGCTAAGCCTTGGGAGCACAGAATTGTCAGCAAAGGGATGAAAATCTCCTTTATTTGAAGTCTGCCTGTCCCCCCCACTCCCTGACCCCTTCACATTTCTATAGCTCTAGCAATAAATCCATAGACCTCCAAGGGCAAAAGTGGTAACTAGAGATAAACAGTGGTGCCTGGGGTGATATGCTACTGTATAACCTTATGATGGCATGGTAAATAACTAGTGCCATTTTCTTGTAATGTAATTATTACTTTATCAGGATAAACTTTAGAGAATATATCACATTTCTTTATGTTTTTCACTTCCTATTAAACTCCTGGCTGCTCCAGTGAGCCCTCTGTACACAGCTTGACTGCAGACTGGTGATCTGTAAGTTTCTGCAGTATGATATTATCATTTCTCAAGTCTTGTTCCACTCCAGCTGTAACTTTTCATGGGCGAAGATGGATACCATGAGCAAAACCCAGACACAGGCAAAATTTATCTCAATTTATCCTGGACAGAAAAAGTAACCGAGGATACCTTGCTGAAAGCAAAATATACTGCTTGAATGAATTTACAGTAAGTAATAAAATACAGCAGTGAGGATTTACTGTAGGGGAAGAAGGTAATATACGATGCCAGTAATTCACTTTAAAACAATGCTATTAAGCAAGTATAAAGGTGATTATCACCTTTTTTTAGGCATTAAAGTTGTATTCATAAGTCTGTTGGTGTGTGACACCTACAAATATAAAAGAGCCACTTTTAATTTATTCCAGAAAAACCTATGTATGTTTTATGTCACTTCCAGGACTGGCAGCTCTTGCAGCAATAAGAGAGGACAAAGAAGCCTGTGGCTGTCATGAAGGCAAAGTCCACTATTCTTTGGACCAGGTTATAAACATCAAAAAGCCAAATGTCTTAGCTAATCCATGGAGGAACTGTTAAATCCAGACCAGGAATTAAATCACATCTTCTGGCATTAGTCCCCAGCCTGATGCACACACTCATCTTCACCCCAGCATTGCAGAAACCAAACAAGAATGAGTAATGAGGCATCTGTAGATGGTTCACAGACATTGGCTCTTTGCAACTTTGGGCGGGTTTCGGAGGAGCTATTTGGGCTCCTCAACCCAAAATGACAATCCAGCTCCCTCTCCTCTCCGTTCTCCCTGAGTATCCCCTAGTCCTGGAGGTGCCCAAACAGGCTGCTTGGACCCTGTTCTCCACATTTCTGTCATGGATTTCTGGCTCCTTTTTTTTTGAACATGTGCACTGGGAATTGTAGAGACTATCCTTGTGCAACACCAGTAACACTTCCCTGTTGCTACAGCAAACACATTGCCCACCACAGCAGATTAAGCCAGCTCTGCACCCCTATGATTCATCAGCTCTTCTGATCCCCAGTACAGTCTATGGAGTTGCAGCTCCCGGAGACTGGTGATTACAGGGGGATCTCAATGTCTTCTTTGCTTCCCTGAAAGGCTCAGAATAAAGCCTTAATATGTGCACTCTGAAGACTTAAATCCTAGAAGAAAAAAAAAAAAAACACCACCATCTATATTACTTTCTAAATCTCACGATTTGTAAGTCAATTATCATGATTTCAGGGCATTTGGGATTGGCAAGCAGTCTGAGAGCAGAAACCTCTCCCCAGTCCCCAGACAGGGAGATTTTCCAACAGAGGCTTGACCCTTCTGTCTCTGCACAAGCAAATGCTGATGTGTTTCAGTGACCTGGTGACTGCAGGATTACATTTTGCAGGAACTGTCCTCTAAAGCAACAATCCCTTAGTGCAGGAGGGTTTAAGACTGGTTGTGCTGGTGCTCTAGCTCTTGTGAATATCTTACATTAGAGAGGACTGAGCAGCACAACCTCTACAACACATCTCCATGCTCTGCTACAGTGCAGATCCACCCTGGCAACATCAAAATCAGCAATGCCACTGAGAAAAAAACAACTAAACAAACCCAGAGTGTATGTATCTCCATGACACAGATGGCCACTGGGGAGCTCCCAGGGCGGCCTGTCCCATGGGCTGTGCCATGCCCAGTGCAGCTGCAGTGGGATCAGATTGGCTGGGGAAGGATCTAGGGGTGGGAAAGGAGAGCTTTAACCAAAGGTCTCCTGAATCCCTTGATTAAATGACCACTGCCTTAATGGTTCCTGTGTTTGAACCAGTAGCTCCTTTCCCATCAAGAGGCTGGACTCTGGCTGTGCAGGGCAGAGAGGACCTTTACTCTGTTGATCACAGTTTCTAGAAGTACATTATAAACATTGCTTTTACAGTTAAACTCCTCCCATCTAAGCAGAAGCATCCTTAATAGATTATTTAGAAAAGCCCATAATTACCAGGGTTTAATTTAGTAACGAGATGGGCAATTTAAACACTGTCTTTGGAGATAATTAAATCGTGCTAACTCTGAGCCTAAGAAAGAGGATGTGAACACCATGGAAACTGTCACTGACAAAAGCCATAATACTGCAGAGAGGTAGTTCGCCCACCTGCTGAAAACACCCAGCACATTTTCTCTCTTAATATGGAAACAGGACAAATATTACTCAGGCTGCATGTGATGCTGACAGAGAACAAAGACTGGTTTGTGGGTTGCAACGGCGATTTCCTGCAGTTGCTGCACCCGCTGTACACATGTCTGCAGCACCGACATCCTGGAGCACCCTGAGAGAGGTGAGGCAGGATGCATTTGCTGGAAGATCCAGACCACGTTGAAGGTATTGCTCTCTCCAGGCACTTCCCAAAAGTATGTTCACTGCTCCAGAGCCCTATTACAAAAATGGTGAAAAAAAGAAAAAAATAAAATGGTTGCTTCTGCCTTTCGTTTTGGTGTAAGGCTGTTCACTAGCAACGATGCACACTGAGATGCTGGGTCCTTTCTGTATAGCCCAAGGAACAGCAAGCACCCCACCTCTGCTCCCCATAAAGAGTGTTTCTTTTCCAACAAGTGGCAAAGTTGAAGCTGCCTGTGAGGAATGAGCCCAGCCTGCAGGAAATCTCCCTGTTCATCAGCCCTGGGAACCCAGCTGAGCCTTTGACAAAGACAAATGCCGGCTGCCAGCAGCAGTGACCCTTCTCTGGCAGAAAAGTTGCTGCTAGAGGAGTAAGCAGAGGGGTGAAGAAGGTATATTTAGCTTTAGGGGCCTGGCAGCAAGATGTCAAGGGGTGCTGCAAGACAGACAGATGTTTTGGAGGATGCTGGAGTGCCAGCCTCTCCTTACAGGGCACAGGGAGATGTGCAGCCCCATAACACACCCCAACACTTGGAAAAGGCGACACGAGACATGAGGAAACTCTTATTTTCTGGTGACAGAAATACTTCTGCCTGTTAGTTCAGGAGCAGAAATGTTGCCCTGTAATTATTCCTGATCCAGAGCACTAGGCAGCAGATACGTGCAAACCAGGCTTCATGCCATTAGATACTTTAATGAGGAGGTCAGCGTATTTTGCATTGACGAATTTGGGGTTTGTACATTAACTGGAGTGGCATGTGTTAGAAGGACATATGAATTAATGACATTATTTGTAACCCATCTCATTATCACACACGGCTTGATACCTCAGACAGCCACTAATTCTCTTAACCAATTTTTATTGCTGGAAATAATACTGCTTTTCTTCAGCTGTGATCTGTTGGAAGAATGCTGCTGTTGTTATTGTTTGGTTTTTAATGTAAAAAGCTCTTTTCAAAAAAAGGCTCCATGACTGTGTGATGTAACTCCCTTGAGCCCAAGTCTCAGATACAAAACTGTTCATGTTGAGTCTGATAAATGAACAATTAACAAATTTCATGCTTGATTCCCCTGCTTTGCCTTACTTTTTATCTCTAATATTAGATTGCTACAATTGTTTTTCAGCTCCTTGTACACATATTACCAATGTGTATGTTCCTATATAAGTGCAAAATTCAACATATTGTCCCTTAGATTTTAAAAGAAACATGCTCCTCCTTTTGTTTCTGTCCTATTCTTTGACACAAAAGTGAGAAACCGTTGTCTGACAACCTCGGGTAGGATTCCAGTCTTCTCCCTGAAGAGGTAGCTTGGCACTGGCTTTTCTGATGCTTTCAAGCTGAAAGAGGAAACTGAGGCTGGATCCTGCTTACATAGAAAACAAGAAAAAAGGCACTTCTTTTGCTCTGTATATCTATATTTATACATTTATAAGGGTTTTAAGGACTTGGAAGCATAGGGAAGAGTTACAAGGAAACCAGACCATTTTCCTAAACGCAGACATCCAACAGCAAAATCCATTCTTTCTCCTTTCTCCTGCCAAGAGAAATCACTATTTGCAAGGTTGGCTGCCTGTGGGCAACATCTCTGACCTGTCTTCAGTTTCCTCCTCCCAGACTTGCAGATAATGAATTTCTAAGCAAAGAATAGCAAGTGTCTGTGCATCTGCTATGGGCTAATTAATGCTCACCTACAAACCAGGGGGGATTTTTGCTCCTCCTGTATACTTCGAGCTGCGACTGGCAGCAATTTGCAGGACCCTGGTGTTGGGACAGAAAAAACGTCACCTTGCCATGTCTTCTCCAACCAGCCCCTCAGGGCTGTACAGAGAGGGAGCCTGCACTTGAGAGGGAGGCACAATGTCTTCATCTGCCCCTAACTGATTGGGAAAAGAGACGAGAGACCACACCATGGTGGAGGAAGAGCAGGGCTGAGGGTGGAGAAAGCTTCTGCTCAGCAATGCTTTTACTGCTCCTGAGAAAATAAACACAAGGAATCAATTAGCTCTGAATATAAGCTAAAATAATGTGATTTACCAGGCAGCAAAATTGCTTGAGTGATGGAAATGGAAATGAATTCATTATTACTGACAATAATGCTAATAAAGATCCATTTCCAGTGAGTGGGAAGGGCCATAGTCACAGTAGCTCTCTCCAGTCTTTTGTTTTCCAATGGGAAGAAAGCAGAGCTGTTCACTTGCTAGGACTGCTAAGGTGGAGCAGAAAAGGAGTCCAGAAGGATCAACCCCAACACCACCCCATGCTAGGGCAGTGCTGAGTTACCAGTGATGGGCTCCCGCAGCCTGTCTCTGCTCCTCAGTCTGCTCAGAGCTGGGCTCAATCCAGAGGGAAGCACAGGAGAGAGCTGCCTTGTGGGTGGGGAAGCCTTTTTTGGAAGGTATTTTTGGAAGCCTCTTCCAGCAGCCTCTACATGCAGATGCTGTGCTTAATTATAGCTCCCATCAGCTAGCAAATTTGCTGGCTTGCAGCTAATTCTCCATCCATGCTGTGCCACTGGTAATCATCTGAGCACAAAGCCCTGCCCCAAAACCAGTGCTGCTCGGCTACATCTCAGAAGCATCATTTCCTTTGCACATAGCTCTTTCCAGACTACTCAGGGGCTTATCAAGCAGAGGATAATCATATTATATATCGGGAGGAGGTAGCAGTTGATTTAAATCTCTTCTCTTGTCATGAGACTACCAGGGTGGAGCATGAAGGAGGATTTAACTATGTGTGACATCTGTAGGCTAAAATGGCATGGACAAAGAGGACCTCACTCAAAACTGGTCAAAGGACAGCTTTTTACTGGTCAAAGGACAGCCTTTTGCAGAACTTTCAGAGAACTTTGCTCCCAGCAAGCTGTTCCAGAATCTTTCCCCACGATGATCCATTGCTGTGAGCTAATCTGTCATGTTAGCTTAATGCAGCAGAACATGAATAGATTGCACTTCACCCTTGCTAAAAACCTAAGTGTTTACTGGTGACTCTTTGGATGAAGGGAAACCTTTCAGGTGCATTTATGTTCCTCTTCTCCACCTAGACCAGCCGGGCAGTTTTCCTGAAGATGGCTCAGCGTGCAGTCGTGTCTCCAGAAGTGTGGCTGTAACCACGTACATGATGACACCACTGTTTTTGCTGCCTCTGACTGCAAAAGAGCTATTTGTGCTTTTCTTGGGCCTCCATGAGGTACAGCCTGACACCTTTCACAGGGTGGCTTTTGGCTTATCTAACCCGACTGGAGCGAATCCTGCTCTTACTCCTTGGTGCAGGAGACAGCTCTCTCTCCATCTATACTGGGAGCCCAGCCGCACTGGCTAGCCTGCCCGCCAGGTTGCACAGTAACGTAATGTTGTCTCCATATTTCCCTACCAGAAGTAGGATAATGTGTGCACCATCACCCCTGCTAACTTCTCTGAGGATACGGAGAAAGCCGTAGCCAGCACTAAAGCTATTAGAAACTGCCTCTGCACAGAGCTACGTTGATATTTTGGAAGTATTACCCCTCTTGAATGAGCCGAGTCACAGCTTCTTTCATCCGGGTGCATGTCTATGCCTGATACCATCTGAAACTCCTTTTTTGCACCTTTTTTTTCTACCTCCACCAAAGCCCAATCCCCAGCTTGGTGTCTTTCTCTCCTTGGGTTTTCTCCGTGGTGCAGTTTCCTGCTAAACACACACTGAAGAGATCAGGTCTGCCTGTGCACTTTGAAGCACTCCAAAGGACAGACTTCTCAGCCTTTTTGAAGGAGCAATTACCAGTAGAGACACTAATTGGCATGCTGCCATCTCCACAAGAGCAGAGATAAACTCAAGGAGAGCAGCAGTGTTACATGACGTAAAGGGCACAGTTAACAATAATTAAAGCACAAACAAACACATAACAACATATCTAACGGTCTGACTTTGGTGTAATAGCCAGGTAATCTTGAAGGCAGAAACTTGCATGTTTTTCCTCCAAATCAGTGGCTAAAATTCTGCTGCTGCAAGTAAATACAATGCCACAGAAGCTAGAACTGCACCAACTGACATTTGTCACCTGGATCTAATTTAAGCTTGATTCAGCTGCTCTGACTCCCAACTCCCCAAAAAACATAAAGGTGAAATCTCCACCCAAAGATTGTCCCCAAGCAAGTGCCAGGGGCTGGAAAGCTGCACTTCTCCCCTCGTCTCTGTAAGTTAAGTTGGAAAAGCCTCAGCACCAGGCTTGTCCATGCCAGGCACCAGACCTGCTCCAAGCAAATGCCACAACCCTGCATACCATACATGGGACCTGAAGGGATTTCCCTTTGCTCTAAGTGGTTCAAAAATAGTGGGGGATGCAAACTTGCCCTCCAGGCACTACCAGATGGCACCTACTTAGCACAACGTGGGGCTGTGAGGCACCTACCACCCACAAAGACGATGCCATAATCAAAACCTGTCACCCCAAATAAGCCCAGCATCGAGAGGGGAAGAGACCCTCTCAGGGACCGCATGGGTGCAAAGGGACATCTGGAAAACATTGTTCCTTCTGTTACAGCTCTTGTTTCTCCTTTACATCATTTCTGTCTAAAAAAGCTTTTGCCATGCCATATCACTGCGCCTAAATACATTGTTCTAAATGCAAACAGGGAAAAGCAGAAGAGAGCGAAATACCCACTTGGGTGGATATTTTCGGAGATTTAGAAATTGCTGAGCCGAGGAGACAGCTGTGATTATCCGTCCTGACACAGTGCCTTGGCTGGCTGCAGCGCTGCCCCGCATTAACTCCTGCCGCGAGCCCAATCACTGTGAGAACCAGAGCACAGATTTCACAGAGAAAAATCTGGTCGTGTTTGGGAAAATTTCCTGTAATAACGACTTGACCACAACTCTTCTGCAAACTCTTCCCAGAGTTAATTTTCTTCACTCCAGAAAAGCACTGCTTTTTTTTCTTGTTTGAACTAGCTTCGGTTTCCACTGAATCTTATTATACTTGGTCTACTACACTGCAGCACCCACTGTTACCAAATTGCCCTCCATCACAAAGGCAACTTAAGATGGTTTTGGCAGTGTAGTCCAGTCAGAATTAATTGTACCCAGGCAAATCACTACTTTTCAGTTCTTAGAAACATATCTTTTCTCTTTCCCCATCTGGAGAAGGTCAAATACAGATTTCTCCTGTGCCAAGTGCAACACTTTTTGAGTTAGGAGATTGTCATCTATAATTACGAAATATTTCAAGGATTTGTTAGCACTGACAGCTTGAGACCTCTATGTGTCAGTCAGATTGAAGTCCCTCATGATAGCTCAGCTTTCCTCCCCACAGATTATAGGATGGTGCACGAGGAGCCCATCACGCTGCTCCTCCATGGGGCACGGTGGCCTGCAGCAGCAGTCAGTGTACAGTTTCTGGGCCACCTCCCAGCACACACGTCCCCAAGCAGTCACGGTTATTTGCTTCTACACTGTCAGACAATATCTTGCCATCCCTGGGAAGACTTGCCTGCTCATCCTGGCTGTTTTCAAGATAAACAAATTATAGTCCAAGAGGTTAATCAGAAGCAACAGCGACATCTTTACTTTGATATATGCTATCTTTAGCTTTATGCACTTATAACAGTGAAGGCACCTAGAGTTTGGAAATATATTCTGTATCAATTGCAACAGAATTATTAGAAAAATATTTTTACAGATTTAGTGAGATGCTTATGAAATACTTTCAAACCACCACCAAAATACTTGGCATCTAGTTTTTATTAATAATATCTAGTTTCTGGTAAATAGAAAATATCCTAGAATTTGAGTAACAAAAATCTTTCTAGAACTTTTAGTAAAAAGTAGAATGAATATTGCTGAGTGTTTCATCAGTGAAAGCTTAACTCTTCCTGAGAAACTACCAGGTGTGTAAAAAGCAAAGGCAGAAATTGGAAGCAGCTGAATTTGCTGGCAAGGTGTCTCAGGGTTCCCTGAGATAGATGCAAATCCTGCACAAATAAAGATGTCATCTAAAAATAATGGCTCCTGATGCAGCTCAGCAACACAGCTGCCTCTCCTCCACAGCGTGGGCAGCGCACACAGGCAGGTTTCTGCTCTCCTACACCTGCCCTACCACCACCCCAGGCAAGCACGGGGAAATAATTAATAAAATATCAGGTGAAATAACTGTACCTGCCTAATGCTACATATTAAGGAAAGCCAATAAGCAGTGCTTGGGCTCTCCTTTCCTCTGTCTTAAACTGGGATTTTCTAGTTCACACCTGAGGTTGCAGTGGAGGGTTGAACAGATAATTACCTATCTCTGTTTCCTGCTCATCCTCTGCATTATAAGCATATTAAAAGGGCATTTAGAAAAAAAAAACAGTCACAATCTAAATTAAAATGTAATATGAAAAGAAAATGGTAGGCTGTACGGGAAAGTGATGTAGCAGCTATCACACACTGGAGAAAATGTAGTCTTTTCCTCCCATGAGATTTTCCCCTGGGCTTCTGTGCTTGCTTGTTTTTATAGTTTCATAGCTTTTCCCTGTTGCTGTGGCAGGAGTGGTGCTGTAGGCACGGTGGGGTTATTGCACATGATGCAAGGGAGCTGCCACCCTCCCGCCCAAGTGCAGGAGGAGGCAGCTCACCACTGGTCACCCATCATGTCCCCACTGCTCCAGGACTCAGGGCTGAGGCCCCCCAGCCCCACTGAGCAAACTGCCTTCCCCCCAGCATCCACTTCAGAGCATCTCCCCGGCAGGAGGAAAATGTCTGATCTCTTATTCCTCAGTTCAGAATTTCTCAGTCTCAGTGGATGATAAAATACCACAAAACAGTCTGCAGAACATCTGAGGAAAAGAAAATACAAATCCACACCAATATGTCCCTCGCAGGCACCGAAAAAATGGTAATGTGGAAGCAAGCACAAGCCCTCGAGACGAGCACAACTTCGGTTTGGCTATAAATGAAACCTATTTATCATTGTAGTGTTAGGAACACCAGGCTCAGTGCAAACCATGGAAGATGGGAGAAGCCAAGGTGGTAGGTGGGAGCTGGCACGTCACTGGAAAACTGCCACGTAAATAAATACGTGTTATCTCCCCAAGAAAGGCCAAAGTAGAGTGAAACACCCAACTGGTGTGAAACTAGCTTTAATTATTAAGCCTGAAAAAAGTGAAGATTAAAAATTCATTCTGAACTAGATGAAGCTATTAGCAGAACAGTTTTCCCCCATTACACATTTATGATATATAATGCACAAATACAGATGCTTTATTTTAAGAACACTAAAAGCCATTGCTCAGCCCCCGTGAATGTCTCAGAGCCATGCTCTCTCACACCTTTGCCATTCGTTGACTGGAGGAGCAATAAAGCTCCAGAAAGAACTGGGCATCTGTATGGCTGAAGAGACAATACCGAGTTATAGTAACAAGTAAATAAAAGAGGAAACCAGAGTTATCCATGTTCTAATAAATCCAGATGCTCTATGATGTACTCACTTATTGTTAACAGGACTCTACTGGTCAGCAAGGGCTGTGTTGGAACTGGGGAGCTCCGATCCTCCTGTGGACACCCTTCTGTGGCTTCTTCACCCCCGGGAAAGCCCGATGCCCCTCTTAGCAGGGTGTTTGTCCCTGTCAGCACACCGGATCATGGCTCACTGGGTGAATTCTGGTTCCAGTATGCCTCAGCTTACCAAGTCACAGCGATCACAGTGAGATCAGCCCCACATTTAAGGTCCTTGGTAGAATCACTAACAACTGGCACCAAAAGAAGGTCCCAGGTTTTAAATACAGTAAGAGACTGAATTTCTGTCCATGTATGTGGGCTGTGAATGGCTTGTTTCATCTCCCCCCACCTCCAGTCCTTCTGCAGCCCTCAGGCTTTTGGGTGTGATGGTTTGGCCATCTGGTCTGGGTAGATTTTTGTATTTCTCCCTTTTCTGACAAGTTGTAATAACTGCACTCCTGGCTTTATTTAACACTGTGGGTAGTTCTACTGAAGATGAAAGTAGCTTTGAGTTTAAAAATGTTAAAAAAAGAAAACATATATTTTTATGCTTTCCTCTGGTTTAAGGTGCTTTCCAGTACATATAAATTCAGGACAGAGTCTGCTTCCCTATAAAAGTTTGATGGTGTTCTCGGCTGGAAGGCTGACAAGACATTGAATTCCAAATTCAGGAAATGTTCGACTCTATGATGTGTTTATAATTAAATTTCTTTCCCTTGAATGCAACTGAGCATCTCCCTGGCTTTCAGTGCAAGGTGCCTGCATGTTAAGGATTATGCCTGTGGAATCAAATAGATTGATGACATGATTTAGAACCTATCAGGAAAGATTAATTGAATTAAATATAACTTACACAATTTGCCTTAATCTTCTGAGGAGTGCCTGACCAACTTCACACTTTTACTTTGCTCTAGAAACCTTATTAAAAGAGAGAGAGAAGCAGAAGGAGTGATTGTTTTATATACTTAATTAGGAGCTTTAAGTCTTCAATAGATTACTACTCTTTGGAAGGAAAATATGAAATATTGTCTCATCCCTTGTTTTGCCCAGTTCACTTTTTTTTTTTTTTTTGCTTCTTTATAAATCTTCAGGGTGGCTACATACCTCGTGGTGGGGCTTCCAGGTCCCCACAATTTAAATTACCAGATCCCTGCCACAATGCCCTCACCTCAGGCAGGTAAAAACACAAAATAAGTTAGCTTCACATTTCTGGGAATTTTGCACTGCTCTACACAGCAAATCCTGCAGATTTGCCTTGACAATGAGAGATGAGACATGAGCCCTGCCCTGAACTCAAGAAGCACGGAGGCAGGTAAAGACTCGTTCCCAGCAGGTTTCCCCCGTGGGTTTAGTACTCGGTCAGTGGATGGAGCTGGAGGAGCTCTGAAGCCCCTTGTGTAGCCCACTAAGCACAATTCAGCTTCTGTGCCCTGCTAGCAGCAATTTAGATCCTCCTCTCTTCTTTGAACACTGATGGATGTTTTAGGTAAAAAATGCAGGCTGTCCCTGCTCTGGGAGAGAGGGATTTGGTGAGAACCATAGAATCATAGAATGGTTTGGGTTGGAAAGGACCTTAAAGATCATCCAGTTCCAACCCCCCTGCCATGGGCAGGGACACCTCCCACTAGCCCAGGTTGCTCAAAGCCTCATCCAGCCTGGCCTTGAACCCCTCCAGGGATGGGGCATCCACAGCTTCTCTGGGCAACCCAGGCCACTGTCTTACCACCCGCACAGTGAAAAATTTCTTCCTAATGTCTAATCTAAATCTACCCTCTTTTAGCTTATACCTATTACCCCTTGTCCTATCTATCACTACACTCCCTGATACAGAGTGCCTCCCCATCTCTCCTGTAGCCCCTTCAGGTACTGGAAGGCTGCTATAAGGTCTCCTCGGAGCCTTCTCTTCTCCAGGCTGAACAACCCCAACTCTCTCAGCCTGAGGTTTGAACGACACTGAGGAGCTTGTCCATGGGGCTAGTGCTGAGCGGCTGATATAACACTCGCACGCATGACACTGCCATTGCCTGCATTACTGTTTTGTCTTCAAGCTCAAAATTGCACACACAATTAATAAATGTCATTTAAAACAGGACAAAAGTTTTCTCTCAGTAACAATTCAGGGCCTTCCCCTGCAATGTCTGTTAGCCATCAGTTCTTGCAGAGCTTTTCCAAAAGATCTTGACATTTTGTAGGCCAACAGGGAGACTCACAGCCGGATGCTAGCTGCATCCCACCTTTACACACCAGCTTCACTGGTGTCAGCTCCCACTGACCATAACAGTGGAGTAATATCCTGATGGAGTTAGGAAACCCTCAGGCCACTCATCTGTACCTACCAGGGTCCCCTGGGAGAGGCTCTGGCTGGCAAAATGTCACACACTATATTGCTTAGGAACTCTGTCAGATCACCTGCCTGTAGAGCAGAGAGCAAAAGCAATACTGTGCAATATTTTCAGGGCAAACCATCAAGGAGTATATTCAGCTGTAGCAGCAAGGGCACGTTGGTATGCAGGAACTCTCTCTTCGGCTTGGATTTAGGCCAGAAAACAGTATCTAACATCCCTACTGGGGTGGGAAATGGGATTTTAAACCTCAGAATCTTTGGCCAAGTGATTAGATGGACAATAAAATTCACAACCCCTCTCCCAATAGGGAGCCAAGGGCTTTTCACTGGTAGATACCTGATGTCTTCCTTGTAATATCTTTAATAAAAGTAGCATTGAAGTGTAATATCCCATCACTTACAGTCTGAACATGTTTAAACTGCATAATGCATTATTAGTTATATATTTAATTACTATGGCCTTGTAGATACATTATGCACACATTTATAACTATGTAGAAAAATGTCAAATTCACCATAAAAAACAATGAGATGCAAAGACTTAGAAGTGCAATATCTTTTAAAATACCAGTATACTACATAGTAGTTCCAGTACAAATGCCCAAAAGTTTAGCGCCACAGTATCTCTCCTATATAGTCTGTTCATCACATAAATATTTGTGTGTAGAAAGAGTGATGTTCTACACAATTTGTACAGCATTTATATATAATTTGACATCAAAATAAACAGCCCCCTTTTGCTTTCAGTTCATATATGGCAGAAAACCACTAAATTTGCTCCATATTTGTACTGCAAGCACGATTTTGCCCATTGCTTCTGTAAGGCAGCTAAGTTTCCAGTATTGTAGTTTTGTTCTGTGCCAACTAATTTGGATACAACAGACTGAATTTAAAGGTCAAAAAGTCAAGAAAATTGACTGGCTGAAGAAGGTAAAATGTTTTTTCAAAACTGATTTAAGAAAATTGAAACAGCTCAGAGAAGTCATGGAGTATTTTATTAAATCTGTATTTCATAGGAGGTAAAATTGAATCTAGGTGCCAGCAACAGCTTATCACTGGTCTTAGCATGCTTGCCTCAAGTCAGTGATTTCATCAAAAGCTATTTTACTTCTGGCAATGTTGATGACAAAGAAAAAAAAAAATTACATCAGCACCTTAAAGTCCACAAAAACAGGCACCAGAAAAAGAACAAAGAACTGAACAGCATTCAGCCCTGACCCAACCCACAGACTTGACTGTTTGGAAACCATCTGGAGACAGATTTTGGTTTCCACACAAGTCCTTTCTCCATAACAACAATGACGGATCAAAGTCCTGAATCCAAGAAGACTGGAAAGAGCAGGTTGTTTTTATTACAGCCTAACCACATATGCAGCATTTCTCAATAACCCAGTACAACTTTTCTTTCCACCATGTCAAGGAGGCTGAATATTTGCATTTCTGTTGCAACAGAAGTTACGAAAACAAGCAAAAAGTCTTTCTAACCTGGGATGATACAAGGAGAATTACTAACTCCACATTGCAGGAAACAGTAGAGTTTGGAGTAAATCTCCATTCTGATGAGGCTGCTGCAGCATGCCAAGTGCCTCGAGTAGGAGCCCTAGTGACATGAGCAGGATTTCTAAGGGACAAAGGAAATGGGCCTTGGAGTCAAACTAAAGCCATTGCACGTGAACTCGGATAACTAGCGTTTATTGATGCTTTGTGCCATATAAAGTCATACGCTTACGTGGGAGGAAATCAGCTATTCCATTCACAAGGGGGAAAACCACTCTGAGGCTAACAGCTGACTCCTAAGTAGAGTCGTTCATCCTGGTGACTGAGCACAGCATGGCAGCCAGCCCGTGGCTGCTGCAGTTTTTCTGAATACGAGCTGCTGCGTCTCATTGTGCACATCATACTCTTCTTGACCCACACAGGTGCTCTCTGGGTGTAGGGCCAGAAAGATGCTGTCCCATGCGCCAGGCTCAAACGCTGCCCTGTAGGTGATCTGGAGACTGCCAGCCCCCATGCAGCTCAGTGCAATGACAACCCCCTCACCTTGCACCGCTGCACAAGCACTGCAAGGCCAGGTATTTACCCTTGTGCTGAGGGACACAGTGCCACCATGCTGCTCAGTCTTGGACATGTCGTTTTCATGGAAAAGTCCTCCTGGATTTACTCTTACAAGGCATCTCTGACCCGAGCAGCCCCCTCGGGCTGAGCATGGCACGCAGTGCTCAGCTCTCAGATGCTCCGCTGTTGAGCACAGTGCCGGGGCCCACAAGGGCAGAGAGCCATCAGAGCACACTGGGCAACGCCATGTGAGCCTAAGTGACAGATGTGCAGACTCACAGAAAACAGGGCTGGAAGGCACCTCGCAGGTCCAGCTCATACATTTCCTTGCCTCAGGCAGGATGAGATGAACCTCTGTCTATGAGATGTGTCTCATCTGTCCTTAACCACCTCCTCAGACTATTCAAGTACTTCACTACGCTGCTTGCTAGGAAATTTTTCCAGGTATCTGATGATGATTTTTCCTGCTGCAGTACAAACCCTGACCTGCAGGCTCTTGCCTTCCCTTCCTTGCTGGTGCCAAAAGCCTTATATGCCACATTGTATATTTACTTCTGGGAGGGGTCCCAGGGGTTGTATGTACCCAGAAGCAGAGCTCACCTCGCCAGCACCCCACTGCCAGGCCCATGCTTGCAGGGTGGCAGCTCAGCCAGGGACATGGGAGGAAGATGAGGGGCTTTGCCTCTGGAGAAGCAATGCCCAAGAGCAAGACACACGAAGGGCCACATCCAGGGTTAGTTCTGATCTCAGGATAGGGAAACTGAGAGGCTATTGCTAATAACTTTGTGCTTCTGTGCTTATTTAACATGGACCCAGGGAAGGCCTCTTCGTGCGGTCATCTGTGCTAATACAATCTAAAATACGCTGGTTTACTACCACTGCTGGCAGGAGCCACGCAAGGCTGTGGCTGCACACTCATTCATCAAACACTAGTGCATCATTCCTCCATATTATCATCCACACAAATATCCATGCCAGGCAGGATTGCCAGCCCAGAATAATTCCAGAGAGTCTGCTGACCATCTACTAACCTGTTCCATGGTCCCACAGTTAATCTGTTTTGTGTGTGCATACCGAAGTGTTGCATCCAAAGGTTTTTCAGCAGTTCAGTAGCATATACACATATGCTCCTTTTCAAACACCCATACACATGGGGAGACTAAGGACATTTTATACCTAACAGCAAAAAAAAAAAAAAAATCTTCTGTCTCTATCAGCAGCTCAGTAAGTGTTATCCAGAAGAAGACACCTAAGTTTTTCAGGATGGCTTAGAGCTATGCTGAATGATTCTTCTACTGAGAAAGCAAACGTACGTGGGGTTATTTGTTTTCTATATACCACATGCTGGGAACAAGTTCAAAACCTTTACATATGGATGAAAGTAGACCTGAATGTGTTTGGACACACAAACATCTATACTGAGATTCTTTGTTTAAAGGGACCTTCTTGCAAGTTCTGCTCATAAGAGGAAAGTAGATATTATTGAATCACAGAAGAGCTTGGATACAGCCACTTACAGCTGTTGAACACCAGTGTGTTCAACATCACTGAACAGAAGGAGGATATTTGTCAAAAAGTCTCAGAATAAGTGCTCCTTTCCTGAGTATTTTTAGTTCACTCAAAGCTACATTCATCTGAAAGCCATGTCTCCCATGATGGACCATAGGGCATGCTGCAAGCCTTGGATGCTGGTGCCTGCCTCAGACATCCTCACAGTGAGCCTATGTACACACCAACCCTCCCTGTACCACCAAAGAAAACAGGTCTTACTGCTGCATTAGGTTTTTTTTATAACCCTTTCCCACAGCCTCCTTTGCTTTTGCACTGATTTACACCCTTTCCTAATGCAATATCCTTAGTCCAGTGGTCAAATCCTGTCAACTGAAGCTAGGATCTGGCCCCAAGGACTGAAGATCATGTACTTAGTGGTTTTGGTGCAAGAGCACAGATGTGGAGCCATTGGCATCTCTCCCTGCACAAGTGATAGTTGACGTCATATGCTGACACCCCCACCAGAATGCTGCGGCAGCTCTGGGAAAGTCCCAGGTCTCAAGAGGGTTGAATCCAGACATACAGCTAGCTGAAATACCACATTATATCCATCCTGCCCCAAAACGCCATCCTGGCAGTGCTTAGCATAGCACCCACCGAGAAACTCCTGCCGTCCAGCTTCCAGGGCTCACCAGCTGCTAAATGGCACCATGGATCTGAACTCAAGGCGGGAATTTCCATCTCATCTCCATCATTAGCATCCGACAAGAACTACTTGCATCTTTTTTCTTGGGTGGGGGAGAGGAATATGCGTTATGTATAGCAAGAATTTCTCCATCCATCTTCCAGAATGCATTATCACCCTTGATAAGGGCTTTCCAAGTCACTAGTTTCATTTGAGAGGAAGATGAGCTGACCCATGAAGACCACACACTGCAGCTCCAAATTCTCCTTGCTAGAAAAACCATCAGAGGGGCACAAGGGGCAGGAAGGCTGTGTACAGACCCTACAGACTGGACTGCATCTGACCCTGTCCCTCTGCCTGTCTGTCCCACATCCATTACTACTTCATGCAATGACCATTTACACAGAGCTGCAAAAGATGAAATGGAGGCTACATCTTCATGGGAGTACCAGGGAAAGAGTCAAGATCCAAGGGATATCCAAAGGTCTCTTGGGATTCCCTGAATCCAGTCTGGTAACAATAAAATTAAATCATAGAATGGTTTGAATTGGAAGGGACCTTAAAAATCATCTAGTTCCAACCCTCCTGCCATGGGCAGGGACACCTTCCACTAGCCCAGGTTGCTCAAAGCCTCATCCAGCCTGGCCTTGAACCCCTCCAGGGATGGGGCATCCACAGCTTCTCTGGGCAACCTGGGCCAGTGTCTAACTACCCTCACAAGAAAAAAAATTCCTAATATCTAATCTAAATCTACCCTCTTTCAGCTTAAAACTGTTATCCCTTGTGCTATCACTCCACTCCCTGATAAGTGTCCCTCCCCATCTCTCCTGTAGCCCCCTTTCAGCACTGGAAGGCTGCTATAAGGTCTCCCTGGAGCCTTCTCTTCTACAGGCTGAACAACCCCAATTCTCAGCCTGTCCTCATACAGGAGATGCTCCAGCCCTCTCACCATCTTTGTGGCCTCCTCTGGACTTGCTCCAACAGGTCCATGTCCTTCCTGTGCTGAGGACTCCAGAGCTGGACGCAGTACTCCAGGTGGGGTCTCAGAGCAGAGTAGAGGGGGAGAATTTAGCATATTATCTGGTTTTCTCATAGTGGGTAGCAGGATAACTGGATGTTTAGGGGAGAGTAATATACACATCGAGAGAAAACCAGTTAAAGCTTTGCAGGGCATGCTATGTAAGAGAATACAAATACATTAAAGCAAAAAGTGTTACCCTATTTTACGTTCCATACTGTAATATCAAATTTCCTATTTCACTAATGGAATGTGCAAACATGGCATGAAGTCTGAACCCACACTCATGGGGGCTATTTTTACAGTTTGTAGAATCAGAGAAAAACACCTCCCGGAGACACAAAGCAACACAATCAACCACATCCGGCAGTTGGCTGCTCCCTTAATGAGTAGGCATTGCATCAATGTTTCCAAAAAGGCCACTCCAAGTACAGCTCTGTTCCGATTGTGTTCTAATCCTCACCACATCAAATGCCAAAAATATTTATGCCTGCTGTATTACATTATAAATTTATATTTCTGAAAAGTAATGAGTTATGACATTACACCAGACATGATAATTGAACCTCAGGGTCTAGCCCTGCTGAAGCTACTCTAGAGCTGTCTTACCAACAGCAGTCTTACTTTTGGGGGTGAGAGTTACCTCCAGGTAGCACTGAGGATGTTAAAAATAAAAAGACATCCAAGCCTACAGACTGACTTTCCACCAAGGGAGATGTCTAATTATACATGCACTTTGCTTTCCCTTGCAATGTATTGGAAGCAATTATTTTAAATAGATAAAGGGTGTCAGTGAGGTTCAGTTTTCCTCTCTATCAGCTGTGCAGTATGGGCATACACAGAGTAAAGACTTACTCAGCCATGGATGTGGATGTATCCTGAAGTTGCATTCTGACATTTATGAGTCTCAATAAATGTGTTTCCTTTATTGATTTGTTTGTTTTTTTATAATTGCAGCATATGAACATTTTTAATTTTTCATTTCTGCTCTTGGCATTTAATTTGAAGTGATCCTGTATTTAGCGCCAAGACATGTATCAGAAATGACCTTCAAGCTTGAGAGAAAATAATTCCATTTTAGAATCCATCAATAAGCAATAGGCAGAAGCCTTGTACATTTAATAGCATCTATCAAACATTTTCCCTTAAGAACTTGCTGACCTTCTTGGCAGAAGCCATTCAACAACACACCACTTCTACTCACTGCCTTTATCAAAGAGATGGGATTGCTACTAAGTCATTTCTGCACTCAGAAATTAGGTCAGCTATCAACAGCCACAGATTACAAAGCTCAAATGATCTGTTCTCACTGCTTGATGAAAGAAAAGTATAACAGTGGCCTTTCAGTGGCATCCTCATCTCAGTGTGCTCCTGCATTACATGATTCTCCTTTTTAGGGAAGAGGCTATTTATCAGCCTGTAAATCCACCCAACGGTTGTTACATTCTGGTTTTGCTAACAGGAGACTGGATAACAGCTGGTCAGATAATTTGCAGTGAATATTCAGAGGAGTTTCTCATGTTTTACAGCTGTGAAAGTAGGATCAGGTCTGGAACAGAACTGGCCCCAATGAATCCCACAAGCCCATTTGACAGAGAACTGATTTTCCAATATGCACATCACAAGAAGGAAAGAAAAAATTTTGAGTGACAGCTCTTCAGTAATAGGTTTTTGATTGCACAGTAGAAAAATCACAAATTAAGATTTTTGGAAAGCGAGTGATAAATTAAGAAAGGTAAGTGTTCTCAGATGAACTGAAGCTCTAAAAACCACATCCCATGCATGAATTACAGTTTTAGCAGAACGAAATAATCATGTTTCCAGAATTAATTTAGTAGCAACAAGCTTAGCAGAAGGTAAACAGTTGCAAGTATGTTCCTGTATTTCGTTTCATAGCACACACTCATTTTATGCTGGAATCCCTTTTGCATTCTCACCTGTACTTGGCTTTGAAATGTTTCAGCCAGTTACGAATGCTAGAGACGCACAGCTCTCACATATCCCTGTCACAGAGAGGTAACTTGCAGCTGTCCACAAGCCCTGAGCAGATGGTGCACTGGAGAGTTTCTGCATACTGAAGGGCCAGGCAGAGTTAAAAGGAATTTTTATGAGCCCACCAAGAAATAGCTGCAGGCACAGTTAATTTCTAAGTATCAGACATTCAGCATAAATAGGACAAGCCCTCTGTGTTGTGCTTCAGCTCACTGGGATAGAGAAAAGGCTTTGAACCAAAGTATCGACAACACCAGAATGGAACTCAAACCCTTGCTCCTGTCCTCCCCAGGTCCCTGCTAGAAAAGGGTGGACTTGCTCCCCAGGGAATCCCTTGTGTGAGCTATGGTGACACTTTACTTTCTGGTTTGCAAAGCTACAAGGTGAATCAATGAAGATGGTGTATTACCCAAAATTACTCTCAGAAAATACATTTATTAATAAAAGTATCATCATTTCCTTACTGGAATTTACTTTTGCATATTTATAACCTATAGGAATGGTGAAAGGAGGAAATCTATACCATTAATTCCTTCTGCAAAGTAATACTTAATGTACAATAGGGATTTGTGGGCACTGAAAATGTATTGAACAAAAATCAATCTACTCTTCATTAAAGAAATAAGATCAAAACTTTCAGGGAAATAATTATAGTTGAGCCAGATGTCCTCCAGACTTTGAAATTAATAGTTTCACTTGCAGAACACAATAAATTCACTAGCTTTCTAGTCTACCCTTTTTATGATTCTCAGCAGTGCTGCTAAGTGGAATTTGATAAGTTAAAACTGACAGGTTAAAAGCTTGTATGGAATGCACTGCAAACTCACCAAGAGAATTCAGGGGTTTTTACAGGAGGAATTTTGGAGTGGAGATACTGAAATATCGAAGCATATACCTCCAGAACAGCAAGAACATATATTTTATTTTGTGAGATCATAAAGATTCATTGTCATCATGTTCATGCCATTCCACAATTTCAAAGGGCTTTTTTAAAGCTTATTCTGTTTAAAGCTGAAAATAAAAGCGTATCATTACATAAAATGTAAATAAGATATCACTTGCAGTTGTCTATCCTGTGCCTTATTTTTGGCAAATAAGCAGAGTATTCACAAATAACAACAATTACAAAGTATTTTTTGTAAAAAGGCAGGATATACATTTTAGCCCTTAGCTGAAAAGATAATTGCCTCCTTCACCTGCCCTGTGCATCCCCCCTTGCTGCCAGCTGCTGCCACCCCAGGTCGGCACTCTCCCACCTGCACCATCTCTCCTCCATCTGTGCCTGTCTAAAGCATCCACCTAAGCTGAAGCATTTAAAAGAGAAGGTCCTGATCTCAGAAGAAAAGGTCCTTTTCCCTCTTCATTTGTCTATCAAGCATCTGACTGGGTGTGCATTAGAAGAGCTGGAGCAAAGCTGGTTACAAAATAGTTGCATGTGGAGAACAAAGCCTCTCTTTTGGCGTTAGCATAACAATAATGAAACCAACATACCCTCCTGGTTTGGCTGTTTATTTATTATTTACTTATTTTAATATTGAAAAAAGTCAGGTTTTGTTATTAAAGTGTTGAATCATATTTATAAATAATAAAGCAAAATGCAAACATTGTCCTTCTCTCTAGTCAGTTCAGAGACCTATATATCAAGTGCAGATATTCCCTCCAAAACTTTCATATTTTAACTAATTATGTTGTTAATCAAGAGCGTGACTGCATTTTGATTGCATTCAGTTATCTCTCATCTCTTTCTTCTCAAAACACTACAAAAAAGATTCAGAACAAAAGGTTCACACCTCTTGCAGCTGCTCTTTATGCACATCTAATTAATCTCGGGACTATTAAAATTCAATACAATGAGAAAGTGATCAATACCATAGTTAGATAAATGAGCTCACACAGTAGTGAAACAAATCGAAAAAGCTTCATCAAATATTCCTCATAAGTGACAGAACAAATACTTTTCAATGCCCGTTTCAAAATTCCCCCATGATGTTAGGATAGCTCTGTCTAATCTTTCAGAGAAAAACAGTGGCGTCTCCTACTGCATGTGATGTATTATCTATACCCTTTGAAACTCAGAGAATTTATCTCTAATACCTTTCTGGATCAAATGCTTTTTGAAATTCTAAACCAACTAGAAATGGCTATTTCCACTCCAAGACAACTCAGCATCTGCAGATCAAAGGAGCTAAACAAACATTTCCTGTCTGCAAACCGAACAAGAAAATCTTTCCAGTAGTAAAGTGATTCCCTACATAATCACCATGTGTTCCTTATCTCTCAGCAGCTTTAGATTTTTATATTCAGGCATGAAATGGACATTATTTGAAATAGGACATTATTCCTGTCTTGATAATCATGCTATGTTTAGAGCCTGCCACAAGAGATTATTGAAATCCTCCTGAAATTCAGTCATGAGAGAGTAACAGGGTACGTTATTTTTGTTAGTTACTTAAGACTATTTGTGGGCAGCTTCTCAGAACACAAATATCTGCTCCTCAGCAGAACTGTCTCCTAAAGATCTTTCAACAGTTTAATTGCAGTTCTGAAGACAGAAAAAAAAAAAAAGAAACTCCACTCTCTTGAATAGCCAGGCTCTGCGCTCCTGCAGAAAAATGGCTGGTTAACGATGCTGTTATTCTTCCTGCGATGCACATCGGTGACACAGAGAACGGCTCAATGATTAATGCCATGTGAGCTTATGCACTGAAATCATGTGCAGTCCTCACAGGACATGGGCTGTATTAATTTATTAATAGTGGAGAAAAATGAGTACGTCTTTACCGCTTCCTGTGCTTTACCTCACCTGTGTACCACCTTTATCTGCGGCTATCACAGGCAGTTTCCTAGTATTGCTTTACCAGCAAACACTCTCAACAGAGATGCAGTTTGTACAAGCAGGAATCAATAAATTCATATCTCTAAAATGCACCTCTAAAAACCTCCAGAATAAAACAAGCTGCTTACTAGAAAAATTGCTTTTGGGTAACAGTATTTAGACTAGAATTCTTGTGAGCATCACATAACTTGATTGGTTTCATATGCCTAATCCACAAAGACCTGTCAGCAAAATTGTTACATGCAAGTTGTAGATTATAGGCATTGAGCAGTGCACTCCCCAGAACCACGGTCCAGCTACCTGCCCGATGCTGCTCCCATTCAGATCACTAATATTTTTGCCAGTCTCTCCAGCAGATGAGATTTAGATCCCACATTTGTGTAGGCAGGTAGTTTTATGAGCGCATTCATCAAAAACTTGGGAGAATGTGTCAGCATGACTGACAAATACAAAAATGCTCAAGATTACACCCCTTTCCAATCTTTCATCATCCACATCAGGTACTGAGAATTCCCAGTGGAAATCTAAAAAGCATGTTTAAATTCTAATTAAACTTAAATATAAATTGGACTTTTTAACTTAGAGTCCCCTACAATCCAGTGCAGCACACCAGGTGAAGGACTGAAGCTCTTTAAGGTTACATCATGCAAACCCCTTTTCTTGCTGTGAGGTTTTTTTTTCTGCTGCTTGAATGCAGTAGGAACAGGAGATGGCCTGGGCCACCACTCCATTGGGCTCCACACTGGTTACACTGGGAGTGTAGTAACCCCTCATGCTACGCAGCCCAGTGCCTAAGAATCCAGGTAATTCCCACATTAAATCAATTTGAAATCTCTGTGCCCTTTCCCCCTCACATTCCTTGTTGCTCAGAATTGCACTGGGATTGAGGAGATCCCAGTTTTATTCCCCTTTCTGCTGCAGTGCCCCTGTGTGACCTTGCACAGCCTCTGCTCACGCTATATATTACAATCCAGGGGAACTCACCCTTCTCTTCATACAAAACAAACCCTCCATCCCAGCCTGAAGCAAACCAACAGCAGTCTTGACTAGGGAGAGCAAACACAGCAAAACACCTACAGACACCAGAGCGTGTAGCACAGCACAGGCTGCATTTCTCCTGCTCTGCCTGCCCTGGGAACCCTCTGCAGCCTCTGTTTCACTTCTTCCTCCCATGTCAATGCAGCTTCAAAATGGCATTTTCTGCCTGTGCTACACCCAGGTACTCATAGCTCTTTACCTTGTTCCACTGCTCTTCCGAGTAGGGAAGGGTGGCAGCACAATGGACTTTACTCTCACGGGTGACTCTGGCTTACAAATCTTTTAGAAGAGATCACAAAGTTGGGAGTTTGGCAAGTTTAAGCACAGTTTTCTGTCTGTCAGTTCATATGAGCCAAATGATTATAATTTGTTATAGCTTGCTGTCTACAAGACCTGTGTTTAAAAATGTTACCATCTTACCTCCAACTATGACTAACATCTAGGGCATTTAAAATTACAATGAGGTATCACCTAACCCATCTCAACTTTGGGAAAGGCAGACAGAGAGCTTTCCTTACCCTCACGTCATCAGTGAATGAGGCTGTTTCCAGAAAAGCCAAGAAGAAGTAGAGGGTTTTTCCTCCTGGTTATGCTCATTTTGCATGCTTTCAGCTCCACTTCTTCAGCAGGAATTCAGCGCCAGGAAATAACAGACTCATTACCCACTTTCCCTCTTTCTTTAGGCTGTATTCCCCATTGCTTTGCACTCAGCAAGGGCTTTGCTTTCGCACCCCATGGTCCAATTTCCTGAACTCACACTATGCTGTCTGAATAAGTGTCCCAAACTGTTTTTTTCTGGCTGTGCACACACACACACACGCTCCTCATTACAAGCCACCAAGATTATAGCTGTCCTGATAAGGGGAAAGGAGGAACAAGATGCAGCCCCATAGCCCACAGAAATGTCAGTCCATTGCAAAGCTGGGCATCCACCAGCAAAGTCTTCTCAGTGATTCTGGATCCTTCTGAGGATGGAGAAACTTTTAACAGATCCAAGGAGCTGGCAACTGCCCTGCCACTCTGCCGGGTAAATCTGTATCACTGCAGGCATGGCTCATCCCCACTGCCGCTGCAAATTTGCCTTTTATGCCCTTTGCCTGGAAATCTGGGGAGAGCCATGGAGTGACTGAGTCTGCAGAAAGTGAAGGAGGGACAGAGGCACAAGGTCAGCATTATATCCTCTGCAGCTGGGCCATTCTCTATCAAAAAGGAAGAAATTTTGTCCCACAGGGTATCTGCCATAGTCACTCATTTGCAAAGTTTGGCACAGAGGCAATGCAGGATCTGCTGTACCTCTATCCCTTCAGTCCCACAGGTGGCTGACTTCTCATTGTCAGGGACATGAGCATGAAACCACCTGGTAACTTACCCTGTGCTAGAGGTTTCCAGTCCCCAAATGCCAGAGAAACCCCAGGCTTAACCCTGGTCCAGCATCAAAGCAATCAGAGAAGTCTCAGTGTACCTCCAGATAGAGCCCCCCATCACTCTAGCAAGCAAATAAATCCCACAAAATAACCCGTTAATGGCTCACACTGTGTGCTTCCCAGCATCTTCCCTTTAATTACAAAACTATATTAACATTTAAAAGAAAACAGGACCAGGTACTTCACCTCAGTTGCCAGGGAACCTTCAAACACAAAGGCTCATTTCAGCAGGCAGCAGCCTGGCTGCTACCCTGGGTGCAGGGCTGCTGTGTCAGGGGGAGCCTGGTATTTCACTGTGTGCTGCAATATCAAAAGAAAAAAAAATCATGGGAGGTCAACATCACAAATACTCAGTGCCCCCAGCACTTCAATGTTGCCTGTAAGTGTTTTACTTCTCTATGGAGAGAGTTACACAGCATTCAGAGTGGCTTTGCTGAGATATTGCAGCATTTGTCCACACCTTTGCAGTCCTGGAACACGTAAGAGCTGCTGCAAACCCAAATGCACCAAAACAGGTGGGCAGAAGGGATAAAAGAGACAAGCTCTCCCGTGTGCACCTTCCTCCTCCTCCACACAGCCCTCTTTTAGCCTTCTCCTGGCTAAGCAAGCAACAGGGTTTGGAGATAGCAGCTATCCCCAGCAGCTAACCTTCCCAAGAGCAGGAAAGCAAGTCTGCAGCACCTTTTAAGCTGGAGCAAATCGGTGAGGGAAACACTTTTTTTGCTGGCTCTGCACAAGCAGGGCTATTGTGGAGCCTCCTGAAAAGGAGTTGGGACTGTTCCTGGAGGAACCAGCCCTCTCAGTCCTCAGAACGCCAAAACAGATCCCATAGTGTCTAAATTTTCTTGTTTTCATGTTGTTTCTGTCTGAAAATAGGAATTTCCAGTGGCTTAAGCTCCCAGCTACAGCCTGGAGAGTTGTCTGTAGACAAATGGTTCTGCAGAAATATGAAAAGTCAAAATGACACGGTTGTGGTGAAATAGCACACTGGTTTAGGGCAACTCCAGTCCCGTACTAAAGCTAGCTTTTGTAGGAGATACATATTCAGTACCCCTGGAAGTGATTTTTAATCTCCTGCACTCTACTTCCTCTTGGGAAAGGCAGCACAGCCCTGCTCCCAGGCATGTCCTCAGCTCCAGGATCAGCCTCAACTCTGCAGACAAGAAGTATCACAATTTAAGAACAACAAATAAAAGGTCAAAGTCACCTGGGCTGGGAGCTGCATAGAGCCAGCCCGCTGCAGAGCCAGCCCTCCTCTTGGCAGACCTCATGTCTGTGTTTCCACTGCTGCTCCAGACCCCGAGGGAGATGTGTGCTTTCTGACAGCGCAGTCTAAGATGCTATGTCAAGAAAACTCTAATTATCCAGGGTCCCTAGCATAGTAAACAAGACCCAAAAAAAGGAAAGATTTCTCCTGTTATTTTTTTCCCTTCTCTCCAGCTAGGCACTCACTAAATTCAACTGGCAGTTGCATCTCATTTGTTTAATAATGATAGGGAATATTTGTGGGTGGTAACAACATACAATGCTTTGATGTATATTTGATAACAAAAGTTAACGTATGCTCAGAGGGAGAAGGTAGTAATTAAAGAAAGGAGAATTCTGGGTAGAATATATGATCCGTGATGTCTTCTTCCAGTTTCCAGCTCCATTTGTGTTATTGGCCAAGGGCCAGAAAAAACCCAGATAAATCAGTGTCAGGGCAATGGGAAGCACACTAATGCTCACAGGGCTGCAGTGGCATCCTGGTTTTGTCTGGGACAGAGTTAATCTTCCTCATAATAGCTTGTGTGGGGCTATGTTCAGATTTGTGCTGAAAACAGTGTTGATAATACAGAGATGTTTTAGTGACTGCTGAGCAGTGATCACACAGAGTCAGGGCCTTTTCTGCTGCTCACACCACCCCACCAGTAAGCATGCTGGGGGAGCACAAGGAGGGGACACCAAACAGATATTCCATACCATGATGTCATGCTCAGCATATAAAGCTGGGGGCAGAATGAAGGCCAGGGTGGATGGGGGCAGGGAAACATACGTTCTGATCAGTGGCATTTGTCTTCCAAAGCAATTGTTACACATGATGGAGCACTGTTTTCCTGGAGATGGCCAAACACTTGTCTGCCCATGGGAAGCAGTGAATGAATTCCTTGTTTTACTTTGCTTGCGCACATGGCTTTTACTTTACCTATTAAACTATTTATCTCAACCCCCAAGTTTTCTCACTTATACTCTTACAATTCTCTCCCCCATCCCACCTGATGGGAGTGAGTAAGTGGCTGTGTGGGGCTTTTGTCATCTGGGGTTAAACCATGACATCTAGTGAAGCCCATTCCACTTCTGAGCTGTCACAGACACTGCATTCATCCTTGATGAGTGATGCTCTGACAAAGCTGTTTCCTCATTGTAATGACCTAAAGAGGAGAGCTTGGCTCACTGGAGAGTTGAGAGTTACAATGAAGTTGCTTGGGCAAGGAAACTGCAGCTGTTCAGAGTTTTAGGGGAGAATGTCTCAAAAAGGAGAACTAAAAATTGACATTCATCACTGCAGTTTCCAGAAGCTTGTCTGATGTCTCCATTTGGGAAGGCTGTTGAGAGTCCAAATGAATGCACATACCATGAAAGCAAGCTGCCCATGAAAGCCCACACCCCTGCAGGAGCCCCTCTGCAGTCTGGCCTGGACAACCTTGCAGAGCACCCAGTCACTTTGGCTCTGAACAGCACACCCAGCACATCATCCTTTCCACTGTCTTTTGGGACAGGGACTGTTTGTCATTCCTGAGCTTTTACAAACAGTGTTAAAAATACATCTGGAGGCAACGCTCTGCATGCAAATATCTGCTTAATTCATATAGCCACAGAGCAAATTAGGTGCAAAGATGCCTTGGGGCCCTTCACTGCATGCCTTCCAGACAAGCTTGGCTCTTCTTTCCTTATGGCCTCTACTAGGGGTGGTTAGGAAAAAAAAAATTAAAAAAAAAAAAAAATCACAATTATTTCCTGTTTTGTTTCCTTGTCTCCAGGCTGAACAGCTTCCTCAACCCTCTCCATGCATCCCATGCTCCAGCCTCACCCAGCTCAGGAAATGTGTTTCAATTAAAAAACAAACAAACCCAAACAAAAAAACAACCCATAAACCAACCATGTAGGAAATTCAGAATATAAATGCCTGCTAATTATCACATCTCCAACTTATATCATTAAAGTTTCAGCTTCTTAAAAATATTCCATGCTCTTGGCCTTTGACTGAGTTTATATGCTTGGTTATAACTTGGAAAAAAAAAACCTTTAAGGATGAACAAGCCAAGACAAAATTTTAACAGTTAGTCTGGCTCAGACTCCCAGCTCTTACAGAAATTGCAAATTTTCCTTCCCATGCTAATCCTGCTCATTCATATTAATGCACAGGAGATCAGTGTTAGTCTGATCAAAATGCATACTCAGTGCTGTGGGCTTATTTATTTGAAATATGGTTTATCACCAGAATCCAACATTAAGAGAACATTAATACTATGAGGGTAGCAAGGCTTGCTAAATTGCTTTGAGGATACTTAACCAGAGTTAGGACAACATTATCCAGAGCACTCAGAAGACTTTGTGGAAATTACAGACCAGGGAATTAGGAGTCATACCAGACACAAGGTACAAGTGATAATCTTTGAGTGATTTGGTAAAGTAGAACTAATCCAGGAAGGGACAAAATTGTGTCCAAAATGTCCAGTGAGACAACATAAATGTCACAAGATATCTCAGGATGAAGCCTGAAGTTTCTTAGCATCAATTTGTCTGAAGTATGGAAATAAAGCCAGTTAGCTCATGATACTCTTCAAAGTCTGTCATGAAAGACAAATGACAAAAATTTGTTTAAAGATACTTTTACATTCATTTCCGCACAGATAAAATATAGTTTTGGAAAAGTGATGCCAATATTTTAGCTGAGAGAAGATGCAGGAGATAAGGGCAAACTGAATCTTTCCTTGCACAATAGCACATGTGAAAAAAAAAAAAAAGCAGCCTGGCAGCCTTGTGCATTTGAAATGAATATTGTTTTTATTCTTGTGGATTACATGGTGCTTAAAACCTAATGTTAAGAAGCTAAGACACATGAGAATAGTTTGATGGGTACTATTGTTTCTCCCCTCCAGAAAGGATTTTAAAGCTTGCAAAATTGATTACATTCTCCACATTTTGCTACTACTATATCAGTTATTTCTATTTGCACTGCTAGTGGAGAGATCTCTCTCTTTCATACAGAAAGCAAAATCCCACTGTTTATATAAAGGGTTGGAAATGAGAACTGCAAAACATTGACTGCCTGAAAGGGCAGCCAAGACTGGCACAGTTCATATGGCATTAGTGGGAATCACACAGTGCATTTTCAGGCTTTGGATCTCTTTTTATACCCATCATCTCAGTTGATTTTGAACCATCCTAGAAAATGCGTGCTTCTTAAATAAGGATGTTTCAGTATTTCTCATTGATAAATCTGATCTTTTGAAGCTCTAAGAATCTCAGTTACTATCTGAATGAAGCTTCACCCTCATTATTACAGCTTGTTGCTGCAATGTTCTCAAGTAACGAAGCACAGCATATAATCTGGCTGATCATTTAGCTCCAAAGGACAGAAAGGCAGAATTAAATAACAGAAATTGCACTCCTGTCAAAAGATATTTTTATGAGCCATTCTGAAGAATGGATTTTTTCAGAGTTTAATTTACCATCACTTAGGAATATACACATGCTCCAAATCTGGACAATCATGAGAACAAAGCTACTGAATTCAATGAGCCAAAGACTTTATATTTTTTCCTTCTACCTCCCCTGCAGCATAAGTGGTGCTTTGTGCTCCACCTGGAGCTTCTCAGCTAGCCTGCATAGGCAGTCACAGAAGGGCTTCCTCCTCCTTGCTCCAGCGCAAAGGGACATGGTCCCTGCCTAAATCAAGCTCATGCTTCATTAAAGTCTAGTTGTAGGAGCCCTGCACAGCAAGGCATTGGCCAAGGCCAGGAAAAGTGCAATGAGGGTGGAAATCAAGAGTTCCCTGGAGTACCTAGAGCAGGCAGACATCAGGCAGTCAGCAGAAAGACCTCCACTAGTTTCACTGGGCTTGAATTAGGGCTTCAATTATTTTAGTTAGGGGGAGGAACCCTCTGTGGGGCAAGGGGTAAGGGAAGGAAAGAGGAGGAGGCCTGGCTTTTCTTGGGCACCCACCGTTTGTAGGACAACGCAATTGCCAACAGCAGAGCAACGTGGCTAAGCTGTGCATAGGAACCCCAGAACACAGTGTCTGCAGCAGGCTTGTTTTTGTGGCAGACTTTGCAATGGCTCACAGTGCTCAAGGACAGTGCTGCCCCAAGCCAGGGAGCAGGAATAGCAGTGGAGGGAAGCACTGTCAAATCCCACCTCACCTCTAGACCTTGATATGGAAACAAACTTGATATGCATGCAAACTTTTGCAACACCAAAAAAGATTTTGCAAAACAATGACCTAGAGCAGGGAATCATCTTTGTCTTCCGTTGCCCTTTACAAACATTGCACAGCTTCTTTCATAACAGGTAATTTGGGAGTTTCAATTCCACCTCTTTCCCAAATTGCCAAATTGGGTCCAGGTGCTTAAATTCAGACTGCCCCACTTTGGGGTTCAACCCCTCTGTCTAGGGAAAGTCAGCTCTCCAGCACATCTCACAAGAGGTTTCAGCATATGTGCATCTGACTTCTTCCCTTCTGGCAACATAAAATCTGTTTGCTCAGGTGGGAGCAGAAAGACGGGTCAATGCTGCAGGCAGTTGTTCTGCACTGCTACAGCAAAACCCATGTTGCAGACGAACTACAGGGCCATGGCTTCACAGGCAGGATGGAGAGAGTTCAGATGAACCAGGAAGGAGTGCAAACAGACACACAACATCCTCTGTGGTCCCCTCCACCACTACCACCATGCAATAGTCCCAGTGGGAAGGCAGAAAGGGTAATCCCAAGGGAAGGGCCAGTTTAGCAAATGTTTATTTATGTGCAATGCCTCTCTAAACAAGGAACTCCTTGCCTTTGACTCCCATAGACATTCCCACACTGCTTGCTGCCGTTGGAAATGCTATCTCTACTGTTTTCATTCAGCTTTTCTGGTTGCTTAGAGTTTTAAGCCAGGATGCAAAAATCTCAGTACTGCTTTCCACTGCACAGAAAAGCTGTTGTGTTGGGTTGGGTTTTTTTAGACTGCAAATGCTCAAAAGGAAATGCTATGATCTATAAATCCAGTGGGACAGGGATATCTGGCTATTATCCTGTCTAGCTCTAAGAAGAGCAGTGCAATTGTTTGTGTGTAACCTAAGCCATCCTGCACACCATCTCTTAATGCCAAGTGACAGGAAAATGTTTGAGCAAAACAACCCCCCAAAAATTGAAGAACTATTTCACAGCCATTGCCGTCACTCATAAAAAAATATTACTAACCCTAAAACATTTTCATAAACACAGCTTTCGTGAAGCCATCCTTCTCACAAGCACAGTTGCTGGAGAAGGAACTGAAATAGCAGCTTCTTAGGAGACTCATTACAGCCAACCCACAGACATTTTTATGACATAGTTAACGTTTGATAGCCAACATTAGCAAATGTGTCTGTGTCGAGCACCTCGGTGATGCCCATTTTCGCACACTGTCAAGCACTTGCTAGACCCATCAGCAGGGCTCTTGCTTTATGACCAGGCTGTTTAAGTGCCTGGTTTTAAAAACACAGGCAGAAGCCCTGTGGTTGTGGCAGAAGGAAAGACAAGGGCAGGACTTACTCCCTTCTATCTCCTGATTCACCAGAAATCTCTCAATTTGTAAGCCAATGGTACCAGAAGGTCATTGGAAAAGGCAGTCTGGAGCTGAACAACACCCAGACACACAGCCCACCTCTGCCTCTCATCTGGGTGTGTGTCAGCACCATGGCTCTGTGTCAGCCAGCATCCGTGAAGTAGCTGTCAACAAGTGTCATGGTCATTTATCCCTCCTGCTCTGCACTACAGCAAGTGTGAGGCTGCTGGGGTACAAGGGTGAGCAGCAACTCCTGCCAAGCAGGAGGCTCAGCATGTAACATCCATTCCCCTGGCAAGCCCGGGAGCAAGAGTCTGTCGGGTTTGGGAGTTTAGGATCCAAATCCAGCTTCAAACAGGGTGCTCAGTGCCAGAGCTCAGGTCACCAACGCAAGAATAAGCACCAATGCTGAAACAGCAGAGACAGCAGGAACATCACAGGCTCCCGTGTGCCGTGCCAGCCAGGGAGGCAGAAAGCTGTCAGTCCAGTCCCTGCGGCCCTACGAACCCATGCACACAGACAACTTTCTCCATCCTTAAGTTCATCAAATACATGGGCATTCACCTGCAATGGCTCCTCTCTCTTTTCTGCAGAAAGCCCTTCACATTTCTCCTCGGGATTCACTTCCCCCCACCAATGTGGTAGAAACTTTTAGAAGGGCAAAAATTGCATCCAGGCTACAAACTGTCTTTGGTGCCTGGTATCTGCATTGCACCACAGCTTTGTAGAGTACTAGAAAATGTGGGGCAGGCACCCCAAATCCTGGTGTCGGTGAGCGCAGCAAACAGAATCAGCCAAAGCCTCCCAGGCATTCCTGCTGGCTGACAAAGATCATTGCACCAGTGTTCACCCAGCTCAGAGAAAGCACAGATCAGACTGGGGCTGGTTTTACCTGGCTGGGGCGTTGGCCAGCCCAAACCCAAGTCAGCTCTCCAGGGAAGACATAATACCCCCAAAGAGAGGAGACCAGTGCTTTGCATCTTGACCATGGCCAGGTCTGTCAGGACATCCACAACTGTGGCTGTGCATCAGCTCTGCTACTCACCCTGCTTTCTGAGAAGAGAAAATCTATAATAGTTGTGATCAGGAATAATCTTTAAAGGCTTCACAAACTAGTTGGCAGATTTAGGTATCAGCAATTGGCAACTATGCTCAGGAGGCAGCACTGGCTGAAGTTTTGAGGCTGCAATGATCTGAATTTTCCAGATCCCACGTCTCATGCCGTGTCAGGACACCTGGGATTACAGGATGGAAGTGTGGTGGAAAATAGGAATTTCCCCCCTCCCTCCCATGACTGGCAGGCTTGGTGTCTCCTTGCTGTAGGGGGGAGCAGAACTCATGGGTCCAGAGATTGTCCCACTCTGAGGGTGGAAGGCTTTGCAAAAGTCACTTTCGCAAAACAGGCTGTTCCCTACAGAAAGAAAAATGTTTTGACACACAGGCATTTCCAACAGAATTCTACTGAAAATATTCTGACCAGCTCTCATTCATCTATGGATATTTCCTTTTTTTTTTTTTTTTTACGGGAGCAGCTGAAAGACATGTACATAAAGTGCTCCAGGGGTCATAATAGAGATTACAAATCTTCCACTTTCTAAAATTAACAACAAACTCAATGAGTCCTCCCATTTCTTGTGGGAGTGGAAGGGCTTTTTGGATGGGAGTTTTTAATTTAATCTATTTAATCTTGTTTGTTTGACATGGCTTAATCCAAACAGCCTTTACCAGGCAGAAATGACAAGACTCTCTTTTCTCTTTTAACCAGAGAGCATTTACCTCTGTAGTAGCACAAATGAAGATTTTTTAAGACTGTATTTTGGAGAAATGGTATTTCACCAAATAAACTTCTGGTGGTGATTCAGAGTGAAAAGAAGAGGCCATGATGCAAAACAAAACCAACCACCCCCCTATAATTAAGTAGCAAACTACTGACATAGAGTTGCATAATTAGGGTGGGTTTATATACATATTAATATATATGCAGGCATAGAATCTCCCTGCTTAGAAGAAGTCCTATGGCTGCAGGAACTTTCAGTTAAATTAGCAATCTCGTAGGAAAAGTTTCAAAATGGCTCTATCCATTCAATAACATGCCAGCATATCATAGGAACAGATGTGACTTTGCCTTACCTGTAATGATCTCAGGTATAAAAAGCAGTCACGATGGACTAGTTAATTACAGCTTTCCTATTCAATAACAAAAAAGATCCTATTCTGCTTTAATTTTAATTTCAAAAATGGGAGGTAGAGAATGAAAAGAGACCCTGGTAAGAAGCATACAATTTTGCTAAATATAGTCAGTGGCTTTACCAGCCCCTGACTGGCACACATAGAAAAGAGGGTATTTCATGCAAATGGCAAGCCCAGTAATTATTTCCTTTCAATGGTCGATACCCAGTTTGTTCCATGGGGCCATTGCCTGCCTTTCCACATGCCTCTCTGTGAATGTCACATTTCATCCCCTCCTACACACAGCCAAGCGGTTGTGATCCCCAGTCCGCTCTCTTTGGTGGCAAAAGAGCTTTCGCTCCAAGATTCAAGTAAACACAGAAGAAAGCAGAAGAGAGCCCCGACAAGCAATAACCAAAAAAAAAACCAAAAAAAACAACCAGCATAGAGGGTTAGACTGAGGGCCTTGTAAAAATGGACAGGTTTCTAACAGACCTAACACAACCACACTGCCCTTCCTTGGGGAAAACACACTATCTGGCGGGATCCCATTGAACAGGGAGCAGTAATATCAGATGGTGCATTGCAGATGCTTAGAAAGTTGTATGCCAGCATCAGGAGAGACCCACAAGTTACTGTGAGAGGACAGGGGCTCTCATCTCCTTTCCCATTTCAGCATGCCTCTGGCTGCGGCGGGGGGCAGAGCCTGGCAGGGCAGCACAGCAGCCCCTCTTTTTCTGGCCCAGGTGTTGAGCTGAGCACAGCAAGCATGCTCAGGAAAAAATACAAAGTAAAACATCCCATACCAACAACCCAATAAACAGTTCTCGTTACTTTGCAGGTGTCAAAGCCAGTCATTTCATGACACAGCATGAACTCTGTCCTGACAGTCAGTACCTGCAACCACTGCAGTTCTGGCAGTCAGCATAACAGAGCATTCAGGAGCATCTGAAAATAGGAGATCTTGTATGGCATGTCAGGGGCAGGCAGAACAAGACAGCCTTCTGCAGACAACACATCCTGTGTCCCACCCCCACCTCATCAAAACATGCATTAAAATTAAAGTGCTGCAAAATCACCTTTGCAATTAAGCCTCTAGAACAGGGTCTTTTCCATCAACCTTGGGTGGTTGCTGTAATGCAGGATGGGAAGAAGCAGAGGAAAGGGAGGAAGAGAGAAGCACCACATCCCACTTTACTCCAAGGAGAAACATCCTGCTTCTGAGGACCCAACAGCCGATGCTCATTTTGGGTGCAAATCCCACTCACCAGCCTTTTGGCCATCCTGGAGTTGGTCAACCTCTCTCTTGCACTCTCAAAAATGTCGGTGTATTTCTCACTTTGCTCCAGCATGGGACAGAAGCTGCTTTTGAAACCCCAGCTGTGCCCACAAAGCAGAACCTTGCTGCCTGCCATCTCTCTCCACACCAGCACAGAGCTCCATGCACGGCTCCGCTGCTGTTTCCCTGCACCATGAGGGGACAGATGGTGCAGAGAAATAATAACCAACTCCTAGGCAGCCTCCCTCAGCTGGGCTTTGCAATGATGGAGAAGTAGATTGAAAGAAAGAAATCGTGTAGTGAGACTTTGATAGGTTTTACAGAGTACCCAGTGACCTCTAATACCAAAGGGCCAGGGAGCAGATTGGCAGGGGATACACAAAGCAAACACATCCGTTTTGCTTCATGCACTGTCTATGCTACAGGGATTTTAAACAATCCAAAGCTGCCCAGCCTCTTGTCATTTAAAAGTTCATCTGTTTTCCCCATTTCAGGATGAATCACAGCATGATGAACTTGCCTGCCAGCAGAGAACACCAGTCCAGCACTGGGCTGGCTGACGCTAATCCCTGCCCGAAGTCCCACTGTCTTTATTAAGACTCTCTGACCTCTCATCTCCACATTAGTGGGTCATGATGTAGGACTGGGATTTTTGTGCTGGCTTGCATGAAGCAAACTTACTTCCATTAGAAATTCTCCAGCTGTGCATTCAAGAAATATTAGCCCGTGTTTTTACTGGGGAGAGGAAATAAAACAGCCATATGGATGTCTCTGTGTAATGCCAAGAGATCTCAGGATGGCATGCACTAACAGAGGCTGCAAATCCAGAGCTAGACGAAATGTCATCTGTACTACTCAGCTTCTTACCATGGAAGCGTTTAACATCTAAATTTACTACAGTTGTAGCAAAGTGTTTCCTGATTGATCCAGTTTCACACAGGGCAAAGAATTAACAAATGGTAAATTCTCAGTCTGCAAATCTAGGCAGTTCACAGAAGCAACAAAATAGAAGGGACACGCGAGAGCAAACTGGTGATCTTGTAGATCACCTTCCAGGTGGTACCAAAACTACTCCATGGTTTTGGATAAGGACTCGCTTAGCTTTAACCACATGGGGTCTTAGATTCTGCATAGCTAGAACAAGATTTATAGTAAATGGAGTTCCCTGCTGACTCCATAACAAACAAGCATCTAGCTGTGGAGCAAACAAAGCAAGACCCCCATGAAAGATCATCAGAGGAAACAGACAATATTCCACAGTACCAGAAGTCAGGACACCCACTGCCCACACCCTTCCAGTTCCTGTGATCATTTGATCTAGTTTCTCCCAGCTGAGTCTTTCTCTTGAAAACACATCATGAAACTTCCTGGCAAATCAGCCTTTTCCTCATAAAATTGCTTAATCAAGATTTCCCATGCAGCTGGCTTGAGTGCATCCTTCCTATTGCATTAATACATGCAAATGGATGGCATTATTGATGCAAGGAAAGGAATAAAAGGTCACTGAAGCAAGTTTAATTAGAGAGAAAATCTGAACTTGAGCAAGACTTAGCTAAACTGAGACATATTGATCAGCTGAGCTGGTTTTAATTATTACAAGACAACCACAAGTTTACTTTGATATTGAACAGAGACAATCCTTTGAATCACACTGTAACATCTCTCTGACATTTCAAATCACCTGGGAGATGGGTTAGGCTAAAAAAACAACAGAAGATAACTATAGGTGAGCAGAGGTCTCCCACCCACAGGCAGAGCTCCATCCTTGATGAAAGACTAAAACAGACCCTGCTGCACAGCACCCTTCTGTGGGGTAAAGAAGTCATAGTCATCCACGTAACTACTGGCCCCGCAGAGCAGGACAGCAACTGTAGAGTGGCTTCAATTATACAGCTAATATATATTAGTAAAAAAATAAAAAAGAAAAAGAAAAATGAGAGATAGGAGGGAAGGAAGGCAAAGAGAGGGGGTACAGCCATCCCAGAGTTGTAGATGATGTAGGGAAAGGAAACAAAACACTGATTTTTTTTTTCTTCTTTTCACCTTAATACAAACCAGGGTATGGGGAGTCAGTAGCCCCATTCTTGGAAAGAGCCCAGATCCATAAAGCCATTCTGGGACTGTGACCTGCTTAAGAGGAGGCTACTTCTCCCACCACCTGCACAAGACAACCCTCAGTCCCACCAAAGATTTTTGGGTGAAGTTTTAAAATACATCTTACCCCAGGGGAACAAGTCAGTTCCACCAAAGCTCACAAAGCTAATTTTCTCTACTTAATCTTCTTCCTTTCCAAAGCACACTTTTTCCCCCAAATGAAGAGATATTGCCTGCACATTAGCTCCACCACACATGTGACATGACAGGGATGCAGTTGCTAAGCAACTACCATGCGGAAGGGGTGACAGGACTTCATAAGAATGTTTGTAATCATCTGAGAGGATGCGCCCGGCTGAGAGTTGATTCTGGTAAGAGAAATGAGCCCAGCCTCCACACCACAGATGAGGTTTAATCAAAAAGAAACTGCTTCCAGTAAGCTGTTTCAATATCCTGAACAATCTGATAAACAATGAGGCACAGAGCACAAATCCAAAGCACCTAGAAAACAGGCGAGACTTTTAATCATGGCAAACTCTAACACAAGAGCAAAGGCAGGGCAAATGCTGCCTAAGCAAAACAGGAGAGATATCATCAGATGTGAAGAGCTAATTGAAATTATCCCAGTGTAGCTAAAATAATTAAGTTGAAGCTTAGTTCTAATAGTAGCTAATTCTCCTCCGAAGGAGGCTGCCCTCCAGTGCCAGCTGGGCAGCGTCCCTGTCACACCCTGCCAGCACCGCCCCTGCGCCAAATCCACCCACTTCACCATGCAGGGTCTTCATTNGTATGAAGCAAACCCAGCAGCACCGCTGGTAGCTGCTGCTTTATACACAGCAAATAACCTTGGGAAGAGCTGTGTCTCTTCACCTCCCCAGGAAATGAGCTCCTGTTATACCCTTCCCTTTTCACCCTTGTTTCTCACTTACCTTTCCACCCCCAGTCCCCTCCTACTTGCTCTGGCTTCAGCCCACCAGCATCAGCCATCAATTTCTCTCTGCCTCAGGCTCATATTAATTCGTTCCCTGCAACTATTCTCTAGTTCATTACCTGCTGCTTGCTTTTTCCTACTACTCTTTCTGAGCCAGAGGGCCAAAACCACGCAGTGCTCATCTCCATGAGACCCTTCCACACTGCCCTGCGGTCAGCTTTGGACGTTGGCTTCCAGAAGAGCCAGAAGTCAATCGCCCCCAGGCTGCAGTGATTAGGGGTGATTGCACTTCAGTCAGCAGCCAGCCCAAGGAGTTTAGCAGCTTTGATTTTGCTTGATAGGAGAAAGAGATGTTAGAAATATACCAGTCTTGATCACAGCTGGTCAGGTAGATTTTTAAAAGATAAAATGGAGCAAAGGTTATGTTATGAGGGAAAGAGACTTTTCTTTTTTTCCCAAGCCTGAACAGAGTGCTCAGTGATGTTGTAAATAATATGCTGAAGGCAAATGAGACTCTGAGCTGGTACAGAGCACAAGGGAAGACTCCATCCAGTTAAGGAGCTTTTGCAATGAGAAATCACACTTTAAAGGACATCATTAGAGTCACTGCATGAAGATGAGAGGCCAGAACCATATTTAGTTACATCTCTAAACAACAGCTAACAAAGTGCTTCTAGATGGTTAGTGAAACCAGAGACAAAGTAAGGGTACAATCGGTGTCCTCACCATGAGAGGGAAGAGCTGCTGTGTGCACAACAGCAAAGAGCAAGTCATGGAGTCCCATCAAATACCAGTTTCATCTCCTCTGAAACCACTCAATCACTGCTGAACACTTCATGCTGTGGTAATTAAAATGCACGCTGAGTCCTTCTTGGCTTCCCTTGTCTAAGTCAAGAGAGCTAAAGCCCACTTGCAAGTACTCTTAAAGTTCAGTCACTGCTGTTCGTACAGCAAAGCCAGGAACAAAACATCTCCGTGTCAAGAAATCAAGGAGCCTGTCCCAAATCCCCCATGGCTGCAATCATGCTGATCTCAAGCTTATCCTTCTCTAACTGAAAGTTATATTTTAAAAAGTGTAGAAATAATCTGCCCTCCCTCTTCAATCAACACATTCAAAAATAATTTTTTTTCCTGCGACTTCAGCTTTTTGAGACAATCTCTACCAGGCAGAGCTGTGCTTCATGCAAGGCTGAGCTTCCCCAGTTTCAGGTCTACCCTGCACCCAGGCTGCCCTGTTCTCAGAAAAGCTGACTGATATATTTTCTAAAATCCAGCCAGTAAGGACATCCCAATATAAAAAATGACAACACGAGGACACTTCTGGTATGCATAGTATTGCAGAGACATAGATTTTCAGTCCTAATGTTAGATGTATGGATGCAGAACAGACAGCTGCTGAAATGAAGGATACCCACACCCTTCTCTTCTAGACTTTGAACTTTTTACTGATCAAAGATCTTCTGTCACAAATTCAAAGTCACTTGAACTTGCAGGTTTTCATTTTATGTCTCTTTTGCCTTATTGTTGCTGTATCCTCACTTATTCCTGCTACAGACTCCGTCCATCATACCATGCTCCATGTCAAATCCCTCTCTGAAAACATGTTATACCAAATGGGACAGGACCACACAGGACATCTGTCTAATAGACTCTCATTCCTTTCATCTTCTTTTACATCAAAACACAAAACACTTCCAGGCACTCTAGAAAGCCAGCATGGTCTCCATGGTGCCCCAAGATCAATCTACAGTTTTAATGTATTTTTGTCAAAAAATATTAATGCACCTAATGGTAACATAATGAGGCAAGGCTTTACCCAGCTGCATGACAATTAAAGCAGATGAATATTATTTCACAGGGTCTAGTCCTTTTGCAAAGAAGTCACTTGCCTGTCTGCAGGCCAGATTTGAAAATATGGTTTTCTCTGATGTGAAATTCTACTTTCTGATCAAAAATGTCTACATCTAACATGAAGAACTTGAGCCAACTTGATTTTTACTGATAATTTGCAGTTTTGAGGAAGTTACCATGTGGACTAGCTCTTGGAAACATCAGAAAATCCTGGGATGGGGTAAAGCACATAAAAGCCTCTTTGGACTGTGGTTTCAGGTGATGAGTTCTGTACAGAGACAACATCCCTGCATTTCACTCTCTGCCATTTTCAAAGCTGGGATAAATCCTTCCCACACCGTGCTTGTGCAGAGAGAATCTACATCACTCCAGTTCCCTAAGTTTTGTTTCTCCCCTTGCCTTCGTATGTCTTGGCTGCTTCCTGAGTTTTGACATCCATCCCCTGAAGCCTTCCACACCTCCTTTACCCTACATGAATTCCCCAAAAAAAGAAAGCTGGGGTGTGGGGTTTGCCGACTTTAATTCTTTACTGTGGCAGGTCCAAAGCTTGGGCCCACTGGAGATACGCAAAGGGGTCTGGGAAGTAGCCAGAAAGGTCCTGAGCTGCTTGGTCCTGACAGAGGAAGGCAGGACCAAGCAGCAGCAGCTGGTGGGACAGTGGTCCTCTTTGCACCACTCCTTTCACAAGGCTCCGTTCGAATTTCTTTACACATCGTGTGGGATGTACCTCTGCAACGAGAGCTGCTTCTGTATGGACCTGCAATTCTGATCGCATGTGGTAGGCATGGAGGGTATGAATGTTGCCCAGAGAGAAGGGCCAGGAGCTATTGGAACTGAAGGATGTATTTTTCCTCTTGTCAATGAAGTACTGTACCTCTTTAAGACTATTTTACTGTTTGGTTTTGTGGTTCTTGAAAGACTGGAGAGTCTTCCCTCCTGCTGGATAGAAAAGTATCTGCTAGAAGGAAGATACATTTGTTTCTGTGATAAAATCAACTGATTCATATAAATGAGTTAGGCAAATGAGTTATAGAGATGAGGCAGCAAAGTCGTTAAGTCCAACACAGCGCAGACATCCGTACATTTTGGGTAAAGGAGGCCTTTCAGAGCTGCTGGTGAAGACAACCCTGTCTGCTCTCTGCATAACACAGCCATCCTTGCTGGAGGCCCAGACTGGAAAATACGGGTCTGCCTGCCTGTGCGTTCCTGCTTCCTTTGGAAAGTCTCCTGGGTACCCCCATTGCCCAGCCAAACTGATTTCCCTTTGCCATGTCCCTGGCCACCCTGGCTAAGCACAAATGACCAGGAAGGAACCATTCAGTTCAGTACCCACGCAAGATACTGTGAGGGAGCTCCAACGTGTCTGTTGGAAGACACTCAAGGAATCCCTGCAAGGACGGCAAAGCCCCAAACCCAGCAGCATCTACTTAGGGAGCCTGCCTCTCTCAATATCCAGTACACAGTGAACTGCAAAGCCAAAGTAATGCTGCAAGCCAGGCAATTGTTCCGAGATGCCTGGATCTGTTTGCTTTCCCATTGCTTCATTTAATTCAAGAAAGCTGCAGGATTTCACAACAGTCCTTTCAAGCACCATAATGCTCAGGTAGAAAGACAAATACCCACAATAACAGGGAATTTTGTGCACCACCACAGAAAAGAAAAGGCCTGGTACAGCAATGCCCTGAAAAAAAGACAAATGATAAACAGCTGTAAAAGCAAAAAAGGAAGCAAAAAATGCCCGTGATGGAAGTTAAAGTGCAACAGAACGAACACTTGCCAGCCAGGGGATGCTGCAATGCAGGGAGGTCATCACATGAGCTGGCTGGCCCGTGCTCAGCAGGTTTCTGTTTTGGCTGTGAAAAAGCCTGCTCTTACCAGAACAGTGAAACTAGCACAAGAAGCCACCCCTCCTGACATGTCTGCCAAGGTATCTCAAAGGAGGCCATGTGCACTTCTGCTCTATCTACCACAACCCCTCTGCGAATGGACCAGAGCTCACCAGTGCCTCCAACCATCACTTCAAGCAGATTTCACTGGGTATCCAACCAACCATGAGAATGTCATTTGCAAACAACCCATCAATTATCCATTTGCTAAAAAAGCAGAGTCAGTTAGACACCTCCTGGGCTCCTTGGGTCAGTGAAACACTCCAGGGTGGATGGGAGCAGCATCTTTGTGGCCATAGGATCAGGAGCCTTGTACTGGAAGTGTTTTTATTCTCCTCTGTTTGCTTTTCATATTTTATTTCATATCTGGGACCAATTTAGTTTAAGTCCTGATGTGCAGTAGATGCATACTGTATGTTGTTAAATTATTAGTCATCTTACATAGCATGCCGTTCGGTAACCCATAGAGAGCTATTTACCATTCGTCATTGCAAATCAAAGGGCATTTGCTTAATAACTCTACACCCAGATGCGTTCAGTGAAGCACAGAGAAAGTGTCGTTGTTTACCAGTCTGGGAGAATGTCCTCAATCCAGGAAGATATAAAGCCTACCCAGACCTGCTGCCAACTCTGTGTGTGCTGCTCTTTGGAAAAATCTGGTTTAATGAATATAAGGCAGAGTCTCCCACATGAGCCACGGTGACATGTGCCAGTCCCACCTGCTGCTTCACATTGGGTGTGACACAAACAGATGTGCCAGGCACCAGTAAGATGGGCATCTGGATTTTCCCTTAGGGAAGGCTCTCAATAAATTGTCTGGGACACAAACTCTCAGTTGAATTAACTCTCAGTAATTTCACATTTCCAAGATCATTCCTTGCAAAAGCTACAAGTAGGCAAAAAATTCACCTCCTGGTGTTCCTGCTGACTTCCTTGCTTGGGCAATTCTCCGGAGCTGGCTTGAATTTCTGTGCTCTTCATTCTTGATTCCTTTTGTTCCTTATTATGAACCTAGACAACATTGAGATTTTTTGTTTCAAAAACAACAACAAAAAAGCAGAGAGAAGTTACGTGAGACTGGAAAAAATTTTCAGCTCTTCAAGAAGACAACAAATTAAGGTTCCGCCCAAGTCAAGAAAACGTCTTTTAGGAACTGGTGAGAGACCCTGCACTTTCTCATAGCCTCAAAACTGAGATGTAAACTCTGAAAGATGCTGCCTCTAAAATGGCTGGGTTATTAACTTCTGTGCTAGAATATTTGCTCAATTACAGCTTATTTCCAACAACAGGCATCTTTAATTAAGAAATTCAACTTGGATAATCAAGAACCACCCACTGTGAAATGAATGAACTGTGTTCTCCAGAGATACAATGACTTTCTTCACCAGTGCTGTGCCTCAACAAAATGGTAATACATCCCTGACTTGGCAAATGTGGCTTTGGAAAAGAAGTGTTATATTTTATTTATTTATGTATTGCAAAGAGATTAAATTGGTTGTTAAATTAAAACAAAGTTTTAAGGAGTAATAAGTAGTGACCAAAAACCAGACCTAATGGACCAACATTAAAAGCAGTGTCACTTTCCCAAACTCTCTGCACCAGCTGCAAACTAATGCTTCATTCAGAAGAAACTGAGTGAGCAAAATTATGAAAGAAGGATACACTCTTCTCTCTTTTCAAACAACACTTAGCTCTTCATAAGTAAGAGTTAGAAGCTACTTAGAGGGTTGGTGACAGCAACTCTGTCTCACCGTTGATGGCAATGAGCTTTGTTTACTGTCACTTCTTTGTAGTGAAACTTTTGGGATCTGTCAGACAGACCTGAAGGACATATTTGCTGTTTTCTATGGAATTCATTATTACAATGTTGGCCAGGTTAGGTGGCCCTGAGACGAGCATGGCTGGGCTCAGCTAAGCCTCACCACAGCTTTCCTCCCAGGTTTGGAACCACCTTCACACAAAACACAATTAACAAGTGTATCAAGCCAGCCCTCAAAGCCAGGATGCCCTGTCCCAGGGACCCAGCACTCACCTCTGAACAGGAGATTTCAACAGGGAAACTTGACCAGAAAACCTCACTGTAAGGAAGCAAACACCATGTGAGCTCAAAAAATTCATCTTTATGCACAGGGAGAGATCTGAGGAGGTGTCCAGGTCCCCCTGCAAGTGAACACCCAGAGCAGCCAGTTTCATAAAATGTAGTGAAAAAAATTCAGGAAAAGTAATTTTCTTGCTCGTTTGGCCTGGAAAGAAATGCATGCGCTGGTTTGTGCTCTGTAGTCCAGGAAGCTTGACTCTTTGGGTGCCTCTTGCCCAGGACAGCAATATCAGAGATCTGCACTTTTGTCAGCCCTTAACACTTAAGGGACTCCCAGTAGAGGTTAATTTTACCCTATTAGGTACATGTTTATATCTGCCAAGCTTTGCAACAGAATCAAGAGGGAGGAAATTTTTAGAGGCTGTATGATGTAGACATTTCAAGCCACATGTTGAGAAACTTCCAAATAAGATATTTTCCTTGCCATCTGTAAAAGCTTGACTCTCTTTTCCACTCCTTGTGAGTTTGCCCGCCTCCCGTGGTAGCAGGGATGCTCTGGCAGCAGATCCTCACCAATGCTGGCAGCTGTGCTGGGGCAACACGACCTCTGAGCTTCACAAGTCACAGCAGCGGGCTGTGAGATTTGTATTTGGACTCACAACAAAGAGAAATCTGTTTTAAAAGATTCTCTTGACTGAACTATGGAACTGTTTCTTTTCTTCTTTTGTAAGCATGTGATATTCCGACAAAGAATAGATAAAAAACTTTAAGTCTACTTTGCGTATCTAAGTGATGCACCAGGACATACCACCCTCTATAACAATGTAATGATCTGATCCAGAGAGCACTGACATCAGCCCGTATTTTCAGCTGTGAAGCAAAGCATACTCTGCCTGACTTTCATGGTTGTGTCTTTCGTCTACTTTCACAGAGGTTATGGGTGAAGGTTTGGTTGTTGGGTTTTTTTTTGATGTTACTGGATGTGACAAAGTTCTATTTTTTTTAGTGATTGGACCACTGCATTTTGAAAGGCAGATTTTTGCTTTCTTGCCACTCATATAACATCGTTATGTTGTTTGTAGGAATTATGGTTTTTATCTTCCTGTCAACAAAATATGCATGCAAATAGACTTAGATTATTTATAGAGCAACATCAAATTAAACTGCTTGTATAATGACTTAAAACTGGTTATCGCCATCCTGCATAATATCTGTTTAAACACACCCTTGCAACAGGCTTTCCTAATCAAAGGAGGAAACAAAAACACAATGTCACTGATTTCATGCGTGCTGTAACGTGCTGTTCAGCTCTTAGCATTGCAGCCCTGTGCAGTGCAGGAGAGTTATGCTGTTTTTACCAGTATGTGCTCCTCAATTTCTACACAGCTCTTTGGAGAGTTTATACTGGCCAAATTGCAGATTTCAGGGCTCAGGCAGGTTTGAAAAGCTGATAAAGATATTCAGGCACATTCTCTCGCTCCTGCCATACAGTACAGACATCTCCTGTGAAGGTGGGAGCTGCAGGAGCAGGGTCTAGGCAGGCCTATGATATCTACAGGCTCTCTGCAGATTGAGGATGGGAAGTTAGGACAACTGAGGTTATTCAATCACACTATGGGGCATTTTAAACACTCTGGGATGGCCACCTCCTGGCCCACCTGAGCCAGCCAAGGAGCAGGCCAGGTGCCTGGGACACACTGCAGACTGATTTTCTCTTCACACAGATAAGCTGTTGCTGACCCCTAACGCTTGTGTCCACCAGGCAGCACAGACCCACAGCATTGCATTTGGCAGAGTTTTGGTTTGCAGCGTCTCCGTTGCCCACTGGAGCCTGGCACTGGGTTGCTTGCCCTAGGAAAGCAGCAAGCCTCAAATTTTGGGCTGCTCTTCCTGGCTTAGCCTCATCTGCTTACATTAACTCAAAGCTATTAAAAAATCACCAAGTGCTTCAGAAATGGCTTTTGTCTGCAATACAGCTGCATTCTGGCTGCCTTCCCTCTGGCCAGAACTACAGTGTTGCCTGCAAGGACCCTCACCCTGATGTCACAAAAACCATCTCTATCCATTTCCAAACTTTCCTCCTTGCCTCATGTGTCCGTATACCTGCAACAAAGCCAAGATCATGTCCTTGCACCAGCAGCAAAGCTACACTGGACATCTGAGAGAAGGAAGGGTTGCCCACATCAACAGCTCATAACTGCATTGCCTTTGCTGGAAGCCACAGGGAGCCCCAGACCAGCTGCAAACACAGCAGTTATTCGAAAACAACAGCAACAAAGCAAACCAAAATCTGCACCCACTTGCAGCTGCAAGCTCAAAAGCCTGATAAAGGTGAGGGCAAGCAGCACATTTGGTGAGCCGGGCTTTTGGACGTGGGTGAGGTACTCGTGGTCCAGAGCAGCTTGCACAGACAGTGCACCAGGGATGCCAGCTCCGAGAGAGGAGAGGCTGCTCAGCGCTCGCAGGGCAGTCCTCATCACACTGAAGCATGTGAGAGCCTGACAGGAAATAAATTGGACCTTCGCTCAACCATTTAGAAGTGTCAGAAACTCCCCGGTGCAGGTCATTTAATTTGGTAAGAAAAAAACAGAGGTGGATTTCTTTTTTCCTACCTTCCTTACTATTTTTATCTCTTGGACTCACTCTGCTGGTGATGGAGGAGCTGATGATATAGAAAGAGTAATTTTGGTGCCTTCAGTCCACACAGTAGTAGGAATCGACCTCCCTTTCTATGAGCTGCCATTTTTCCCAGAGTTTAACAACACTGGGCTTGAAGTGTTGCCATTTACTCATACAAGAAAGTACAAAGGGGCAAATTCTTCCCTTTTATTTCTGTTGTTCATCATAACTACAGCTCTGGTTTGTGTCACTCCTGCACTCAAAAAATGGTGTCAGTCAAAGGATGGGTATCACCTAGCAAAGCTGATGCTGGTGGCCGGTGTGGATTAGGCAGGGCAGGCAGGTGAGGAAGAGCAGAGCTCTCCCATCCTCCCAAGCTCTGCGTTCACCCCCTGCATGTCCCTACTGCAAAGAGAAGAATGAGATCATCCCCATTTCCAAAACTCTCACTGAATGGTAAGAGCAGTGAAAAACTAGAGAAATTGTCTTCCCTCAGAGGGAAAAACACCAAGGGAAGGAAAACTAGAGACACTTATGGATCCTTCCCGAACTCAGTTTTACCCCAACAAAGACCTATTTAAAATGGGAGCAAGTCCTACCCTCAGAGCCCAGTCTGACCTTCTGTTCACAGCAAGTTTGCTTTCTCAACATTTCTTAGCAAGATTATGGATTCACTGAACTTTAAAAGTGATTAATCAGCACAGTACTGGCCGGCAGCACAGGCAGTTGCATTTCCAAGGGCATTTCCAAAGCTGCCAGCCTCCTTCTGGAAACCACCTGGATGCACTGCTTCTGCTCGCAGTCCTCCCGGATGCCCCAAAGGTGACAGTATTTCTAATAATACCTGCCTGCTCCTTGGGTGTGTAACAGATGAACAGCCTCTAATCACTACAAGATTTCACCCACTGGTATAAAATAAATCAAGGTCAAAATCCTTTATTTGACACAACATATATTGATTGACAGCTAAACAGCCTGAAAAAAAAAATATTCTAATACTGAACACAGTGCAGTAGGAAAATCTCCCTGCACTCTGCAGCTGGAGGTGGCCCAGGTGGCAATGCTGGCATGGAAGCCAGTGGCCAAGTCATCCCCATTGCAGGGGTGGGGAGTTCCACACCTCTAGTGTAGTTTCTTGAGGCTCCCAGTGATGTGAGACCCGTGCTTCCCTGAAACCATGGCAACCAGAGATTTATTTTAAAAATAAAGATTTGCTGCATTTCTGTCAGAGGAGATAGCAGCTTCTGCAAGGTGTGAGTGTGCTGTCTTTCTGTATCCCTGATCAAATCTGGGCTAGAGTCAGTCCCTGTCCGACTGCATAATGGAAACTCATTATTAACAAGGACTAAGCAGAGAGGAAATGTCTGTGCATATTCAAGCACAAATCCCAGCTGGCCAGCAGCAGCCACTGTAAGGTGAAGCACTGGAAGAGGGAAGCACTTCCCAGCCTATCTCCATGTCACGTTTGTCCCCACTAAGAATGGATGACCCGGTAATGGCCGTTTAGTCCCTGCCACCACAGTGGGACCGGGGTGCCATGGTCAGTGGCTGGCACTCCAGGTAGGGGGCTGCAATACTGGGGAGGGGACATGCACAGCCCATGCTGCATGGCTCCAGTCCAGCTGCTCAGCACTATTATCCGATATCAAAAACCCCAGACAGACAGCCACACAGCACACTCTGCTGAGATGAAGCTTCTGGGTCCAAAACAAGGAGGCCTGTATTTCTTTGGACAGGCAGCCCGGCTCAGCAAGTCCCTTCTGACACCCAGACACCAGGTTTTTGTGATCTGACGGAGGAGGTTGCCAGTAAATCACGGGAGAGCCCAGAGGGGCTTGCTCAGTGGTGGAAGTGATCTGAGCGAGGAGCAGCACTGATAGCTGCTGGTGTAAGGAGGTCAATAAAGAGCTGTTTGGCTGGACCCTGAGCTTCCTATTTGGAAAGGTGAAAGGGAAAAATAAACAGTCAAACAGGGACTGTAAAGCCTGACTGGATAGACACTCAAGCCCCACTTTCTCCTCTCCACTTGACAGTTTTCACATTTTGACTGAGCCATAACATGAATAAACAATGTATCGTGCGTTCTCACTTTCACGGGCTTTTCACTGACATGTTGATGTGCGGTTTCTCATCCTTTTTTTAATATAAAACCTGAGCACAGCGTCAGGACTCTTCCTGCAGCTACAGCTGACAGCTTGGAGTTTTCACTCATCACAGCTAAAGGCATTAATAAAAGCTATTTTGCTCATGTGCTCGAAGTTGAGTCTGGGCTTAACGGCTTTTTCTGACACACAAAGAAAAAGAATTAAAACAGTATATTCTGGAACTACTTAAGTCCTAAACAAGTAACAGAGTGGTAAGCCAAAGGGAGGAGAAAGTTTTTACTAAAATGCGCTCAGGCCTCTGAGCAGAACTTGAGAAATGAGGAAATGCCAGGAGGGAGTTTTCTCTGCAGCAGGCTATTACTGTAGAGCCTGCAAATTGTACTTAAACACTGAATTGCTCCATTGTTAGAAGCACTTAAAACATAAAACCAAGCAGAAACAGGTTTCCTTGTTCTGGCTGTGGGAGGCAGTGGAGCTTTTAGATCAATTGTTATGCAAATCTGCCTCTAGTTTCAACCTGGGTTAAAAGCTATTCTCCAGTCAATTAAAACCGGAGTCTCTAAAGTGGTTCTTGCCACAAAGGTTAACTTTCCATAGATGTCAGGCTGTGGTTTTGCATTTTAAAATGTAGCTAGGAGCCCCATTCCTCTCTTACAAGAGGTGGGGGGGGAATCATTAGAAGGACGTTGGTGTAGGTGTACCAGAGAGGTTGGCTTGCCTTGATCTGGCCACTGCAGCCACCACAGCAAGGTCCACTGCAAAATCCCACCCCAGACCAAAGGCTGACAGTCCGCATGGTTGCCACCTGGCTAAGGGCAGAGCATTTGACAGGTTGACATGAGTGGGCTGGGATGTGGTAGATCAGACACAGCCCTGGGACACGATTCTTGGTTTTGTGGCACAGCACTAGCTCAGAGCAGTGCCCAAAACCACAGCCCAGGCACTGCTGGCAGCTAGGGTGAAGCACTAACCCTCTGTCCACAGCCTTTTCAGAGTGATGCTGCTTCTCCTTCCCACAAGTACTGGCCATGCCACCCCCACCAGTAGCACAGGGAAGAGGTCACTGGCTTTTACAGCAGCAAATTGGAAGCATGCATGGTAGTACTAAACACGCACATGAACATATCCAGCACTGCTGCGTCCAGTTCTCTGGCAGCAGGCAGAGCCTAATTCTCCACCATGGCACCGAGCTGCCTAGCCCTACGATCCCCCGATGCTTCACTCCCTGCCTGTGTTACAAAAACCATCTCTGACACCAGGATGTGTACCACACAGTCCTGCTTTTTCTAAGGCACTTGGTCTACACTTCCAAAACTGAGGATCAAACGGCTCATAGTTCAAAACTGCACTTCTTATCAGAGCAGTTTACATGAACGTGTGTTTCTGACTCCATCACTTTAAACCACAAGCCACTACCTGCTCCTCCACCTCTCATTAATTGCTTTATCACCTCTTCAGGGTAAAGTCTGCGTTTCTGGAAAGCCAGTGTTGTAAAACTGCTCCTGGGTTTGCAGAGCCTGATAAACAGCACACGGCTGATTTAAACACACTGTTTTACTGCAGGCAGAGAGGTTTCCCCTTCAGCAGCATGCTTTATCGCCCAGTACTTGAGTTGCGCAAAGTGTTGTTAGCCAGCATGCACAATGTACATGATGAGCAGCGCACAGTGCCCAGCCCTTCCCGAAAGGAACTGGGGTTTGCCAGGAAAGCCCAGGCTGCAAACAGAGCTCACGCCATGCTCAGTAAAACCTGAACAAATGACACCTGGCCAAACATCACAAGCTGGTGAGCACCCAAGTTGCCCCAGCCACACAGCATCCAGGGCAATCAGTGCTGGGGACTGGGGGACACTAACTGTGGACTGAAAGCTGGTGTATGACACAGCACACACTCTGGCAAAGGCAGCAAGACAGCAAGTGGGATAATGAAGGATAATAGCTGTACAGTTAGAAATCATAACAGTTCAGCCTACGCAGAAGGTTAGTTTCCAAGAGAGCTGTTATCTCACCTCTGATGCCTGTATGTCAGAGCTCCTATGCCTGTTTTACTGGTTAAGTACATGTTTTTATTGCTGTTTATAGAAGTATGCCTGAACACAGAGCAGCAGGGGAGTACCTTAGCTGGAAAGCACTGAACTTGTACCAACTGCTGTGTGAGAGCATCCAGACCATGGACAAACTCTGTGAGAGGGCTGATAAGTGCACATGGGGGGCTGCCTTAATTTCCAGGTCATGATCTCTGTCTGATGTATAAAAGCAACTCAAATCACTTTTCCTTGTTGATGAAAATGTTAATAGCAAGGAGGGAGTCAGAGGAAGAGGGGGGCAAAGACCTCCCTTCTCTCGTGTCACCCGTGAGCTGTTTCCCCATCTCCCTTGCAGGTTTGTGACTATTTCTGCACTCTGACACTTTCTACATTAAATGTCACCACTCATTAGTAATACAATTTCTGGTACCCTCTGGGGAGAGCCCCACAGGAGCTGGCCACCACAGCACAGCCTTATGTACAGCTTGACAGCATCTCCAGGCCACTGGGAGATGGAGGACCCTTCCCCAGAACCCCAAACCCCACCCCTTAAACCTCACTCATACTAAGTCTTCAGCCCCAAAAGCAAAACAAGCCCATAAAGGAACAAAGCCCATGCCAGCCCACACTTGCAACTGCCCCTTCTCAAGGCAGCCCTGCTCCCAGAGGTGCAGATTTCCCCACCTCTAAAAGGGAGGACATGGCACTGACTGCCTTTGTGGTGTTCTTTGGGATCTGCTGAGGAAGGCAAGGGTTGGATCCCCCAGCAGCAGTAGGGAAGTAGAGTCTTGACTGCCTCTTCCCTGTGCAAAAGCTTCTTTCCACAGGGCTGAAAGCAAAATTCACATCATTCCTGCTTCAGATGAGACAGCCACACTATTTCCCTCTGTCTCAAGGGAAACCTACTTTTGAGATCAAGGCTCCAGAGCTTTAACTTTCCTTTATGTAAATATATGTGTAAAGAAAAAAAACTGGAGGGATATTGCAAATCATTTTCTAGGCTGGTGCATAACTTTGTGCACAGAAATGAATCTGGGGAAAGGTGACTCAGGCTCATGTGCAGGCACACTTTTGCCAGATTTTTTTATTATTATTATTATTATTTCTCTCTGGCTAATTGAAGTAAAATAAAATATTTTGTCTCAAACTGCTTTGCTGAATACTCTGTTCTAGTTCTTCACAGAGAAGCCCAGCCCTAAGGTAGACACTGTACATTAAGAACTTCTTAAAAAGAAGGCCAGAATCCCACCTGATGAACATTACAGAGTTCATGTGTTATGGGAAATTTGGAGAGCAACAAACCACAGCAACTGCCTGAGCTGATGGGTTGAGCAGAGGCACAGCAGGGCAGACACACCACTCCCCTCCCCCCAAAACTGGGCACCCTGTTCCCAGCCCCATCACCCCATGGGCAGGTGCCAGCCCTGGATCATGGGACTGGAGCTCTCACCTGTGCTGGGCGAGCAGATGCTGCCCTAGGACCCCCAGAACAGCAGGGCTCTCACAGCCTGTCTTTAGAGGGAAGGACACCATCTGCTGCAGAGCATCCAGGTGCCACATCAGTCTGGCCCAGAGCAAGGGACAACAGGAGGGAATCAACTGCCTTTGGGGAGCTGTATACAAAGAGCCATCTGAGCAGCAGCTGCCTCTGCTCCTCACCCTGTGCAGTTTCCTCTGTGGCTCCCAGAGCCCATCTTGGTAGGACACCTGTGTCCTCCCAGCAGCAGGAGACACTTGCACATCCAGCTGTCACCCATGGAAGTCCACAGACACCTGGACTTCATCTGAAATGAGCTCAAAATCCCTCCCTGGTGCATTCAGCAAAGGCGACAAGAGATGAGTAGATTAGAAAGTCCTCAAACACTAAGCATTAGGAGCTACAGAGAGGCTGCAGGAATTTGCACATTAGATACCACAGCTGCGCAGACAGCTCCTTGCCCATTTCTGCAGCGTTTCACTGTGCAGCGCTTGGCAGACCCAGAGCATCCCACTGCCCGTGCGGGGGCTCATGCCACAGCAGTGGGTGTCCAGCAGTCCCCAGCTCACAGCATCCCCTGTGCCGCCTGCACAGTGGTTCTCATGAGTAGAGAAAAGGAAATGAGTGGGAGAGAACAGCATGCAATAGTTGTATTTTTGCTTTGCATTAGGGTTGGTTTGTCAAGTAAAATTGCCCTCTCATGGGGCTTGGAGCACTGGAATGCTAGGATATTTAACTGCCTACCTTTCAAGGTCTACTCCAGCCCCTTAGTACAGTCTGAAACCATTCTGGAGATTGTTCCATTCCCCCTGGAGTAGCATTGCTTTAATGACATATTTGCAGCCCTAATAGATGTCCCTGGTAAAGATTATAGCTCCGCTGTTAGAAATTTGTTGCAGGACAATGCTTAGACAATGATAAAATAGCTACTGGGGAGTTCGGAGTTTGGTGTGACAGTGGTACAATTCCCGGTGCACCACGCAATTTGTGTTTGCATTCATACATTCTGCGGGAACAGAAACACGAACGATTAGAAACTATTGTAATGAGCATATGACTAATTCCTTGGGCTATTTTGGTTTCCATTTCATTTAGAAAAAGTCTCAGGACCATACGTCATCTGGGAGAAATGTATTACAGACCAGTACGCAAATCCCTCCCTCGACTTTCTGGTCTAGTCTCACCAGCAGTTTCTGATAACTCTGCTCATGCTGCGGAGCATACATAAACCATGAGGGAGCCCAGCTCTTCCCTATAAAATCCTGCTCCAGACTGACCTCGTCCCTGTGGCAAGCCCTCACACACCCAACAAACAGCAGTCCCTACCCAAATAGCCCTAGGTTTGGGTGCCTTCACTGAGGAACAGAGCACTGCAGAGGAAGAGCCAGATCCCAGCTTTAGATTTCCATGTAGAAAGCTGTCTCATGCACAGACAAGGTGTGGAGCCAGCTAGGCTAATGTACTGTGAGGTTTGTGTCCAGATTAATCACAGAATACAGAATTGAAACAGTCAGGTCCTTTCAGAGCTCTTCAGGAACTACCTACTCATCATGTGACTGTCACCGAGGTTTTGCCATAAATCACACAGCTCTAATGATCATCAAGCTATCTAACCATGGAAAATTGCTTTAATGCCCCCTCAATGCATTAACGAATGATCCATTAATTAATTCAAATTATTGAATACTGGCCTTGCTTTCCTGCTAGGCTAGAATGACTTTGTGCCAAATCAAAACAGGATAGTGGTATTTGAGCCATCTCTGAAATCATGATGGGCATGAGGACCCCAGATACCTGTGGGCCAGCAGCAGCCAGAGCTTAGTTGCTGCAACGATGCTGAGCAAAAGAGAAAGCATGAGACTTCTCCAAGCTGGAAAGATCTTTGAGGTAAGAGGGAGCAGGTTGCTTTACAGATCCAAACCATCATTGCATCTCACCCTTCAACCTTGGGGGTCATTTGAACAGACCCTTTGCCGTCCCAGGAACAAAAGCAGATTTGCAGCCACTGGCTGGCCATACTGCTCCCACACGTGCTGGTTCCTTGGGCACAGACAGAGGAGAACAAGTTTCTGATGCATAACTACTGTGCTTTTTAATTTTCCAGGGTAGTCAGTAAAGCCTGTAAAGCTCTTACATCCTTTCTGCAAAAGTACTAGATTATTGATTCTGTGCTAAAACAAACAAAAAATCTATTTGGATTGTTTATGAAGAGGTTTCTAACGTACTAAATCACTTGATACAGGAATAAATTCACTATATTGTCAATCACTTAACTAGCCAGTAAACCAGTGATACCCACCAAGCAATAGTTAGAAACTACAGGTGTACCCGCAAACAGTAGCTGAAGGGCAACTAGTTACACATGGGAAAGAGTTGAGATGGGATGTCTTCAACATGGAATACAAAACAATGTCCAATGCCTGGAAGCTGAAGCTGGGTGCATTCAGCCTTAAAATAAGTAGTACTTTCCCAGCTTGGTGGAAGACCAAACACTGAAAGAAGAGTCTTTAAAATGAGATATTTCTGAATGGCAAGACTTCATCTGCATCCAGGGAAAAAGTCCTTTGAAAGCACAGGATCATGTCAGCCCTGCTGCATCCCAGGAGAAGAGCATAGCAGATAGATGTAAAGAAATACAGTGTTGCCAGAAACCCCTTGATCAGGTTGAAAAGAGAGATAAAATGAGTAAAGAAGGGACTGAGACCTCCTGAGCTCAGGCTTTCCCGTCTCCCACTTTTTCTCTGAGGCACTGGGATGCTCATGATGCAGAGCATCCCATACAAGCTTGATCTCACCACATCAGCAGAGGAAAGCTCAGTGCACCCAGCTCTGCCCCGCAACAGCCTGACTCCCTGGGGAAGCCAAGCCTCTGGAAATCATCGAAACATCACAAAATGGTGGATGACAACCTTAATCCACAGCCAGGAGGAACCACAGCACTGCTTTGAGTAGGAGCAGAATTAGACCAACTCCAGCTACTAGGTAAAATCTTCCCCAATAATTGTTATTGTAATGCAAATCTCTACAGCACCAGCCACCAGCACATTGTTAACCACTTCCATATAGGAGTTCATTAAAATGGCAAAAACCCTGCGAGGGAGGAAGCATTCTTTCCTCCAGGTACAGAGCAGTAAATGAGGAGGTGAGAGTTGAAAGGACTCACCCTGGGTCTCCCAAAGCATCACAGCAAACTGGCACACTCTCAGCTCCATCCCCTACCTCGGAGAGGAACCAGCCCCTCACATTGTCCTCAGGACCAAGCTGGGGAAATAGAGGTCATATTATTGAAAAGGGATGAATAGCTTCTACCTGATAACAACTTCCAGCCCTTTTTAAAATGACTGAGGGATCAGGTGTGACACTGAAGCAATATAGATGGGAGGGGAAACAAAACAATCCTAAAGTGGTGAGGATTAGCCAGTTATACATTCAGGAAGCTGTGTTAATTAGAAGCTTTTCAAGAGAAGAGTCAAAAGGACTTTGCAAACGCAGATGGAGACTGATTTTAACAAGCAGTGATAAGTCCCACTGCTAGAGGGGCATCAGCAGCGCAACGTCCTCTGCTGGTATCTCCAGTTGCTACAGGGGACGGCTCCAGCCTGGGCTGCTACACCAGCGCCAGCAGCTATGCATCACTTACCCAGTGCAAGCCAGCGATTAGTCCCATTGATTTTTTGGGAAATATTATGATATTAAAATTAATAACCATGTAGCCAGGACTGGTAAAGGATTATTCCCTTCATAATAGTCATAGCTCTTTGTGAGAGCCCAAAAGCACTTGGATCATCTGTTTGCTCAGAAGTGGCCCATCATCCGTGGCTCAGGGAGGAGGAATTGATTTTTCCTTTTTCTTAATGATGATGTGTAATACAGCAGCTTTATGCAACTAGTCAACAGAGACCCAGGCTGTTTAAGAGGATTTGATAATAGCTCACACCTGAAGCAGGTTTTTTCCCAGGCAGAGGGAAGTGTAGAACAGATTGCAGAACAAGTCACAACTCATTTGCCTGTTCTTTGTATATGGTTATGGTCATCTTTTTTCCTGCTTAAGTCAGGGAAGCTCAGAACATGGATGTAAGTGTTTATAAGCATTAAAATTTGTTCCTTTACATGTTGCACATGCCTTCTTAAAAAGGGCACACAAAAGCCATCTAAAAATTAAAAAAAAATAATGTAAGAGCTGACCAGAGCTGTTTTAGTTTATCCCCAAACGAACACTAATTTTGAGGTAATTCTTGAAATTTATTGCACTAACCAAGAAAACCAGGTCATACAAAATGAAAGAGTCCATATTACCTGTGGAGGCAAAAGTGCCTTCTCAGCAGAGACTTGTTCACTCTGTCCTTGTCCTACACCTTTATTTTCACTTCCCTGAGATGTGCTTCATGAGGAATACTACAGGGAGCAGACATCACTTTCGGTGAATTGTACTGCACGGGGCTGTGGGTTGGAAACAAGAGCTGCAAACACCGAGATGTGACAGATGTAACATCCCACTCACACATGCTCCTCATCCTAAACCAGTGTGCAACATGGAGAAAAGTGCTGCTAAAGCATCAAAGGGAAAGAGCTGAGCAACAGCCACAGGAGATGGAGTCCCAGAGCCCAACAACTGCTGAGTGCCTGCAAACATCCCAGCCCCTCCTTGCCAGCAGCCTGTTTGTGTAGTGACACACCAGCAATAACTGGACATGATTTTTGACACAATAAACCCCAGAGACTTGATCAGGAGCTTCCAGACTCCTCTGGAGCACAAGTGCAATTGCTCTGAGCAATAAACCTTGCCAAGGCCAAGCCTTGGTGTGATGCTCGGGACACTGCACAAAGGCTGAGTGTGGTTACAGCATTTGCTACAGCAGCTGGGGTTGGATGGCTGGGTTTTGTCACTCCATGTCCCCTGGCAGCCCATGCCTTGCACCCAGCCCCACCAGCCTGTCTTACAGATCTTGAGGGGTGATGAATGATACACAGGGGCTCAGACCCTCAGGACCCCCAAGCATGAACTGGGGCTGTCTTGAAGTTTTATCACTTTACAAAAATGTAACTTTCAATACTTCATTAGGATCTCTCCCATCTGTTAAACGTCATCCCAGAGAGTTTGGTGATACCTTGAATGAAGCTGTGAAGAGATGTGTTTGTTTTAGTTGTAATTGGACAGCTGTTTTATTATGAATTAATGAACTATGATGATTAAAAAGAATCCAGTTTTAGCAAACCATGTGTTTACGATTCCTTCTGACTAAAATCACAACTAAGCAAGTGTAAGAGAACTATCATGACAATGACTGAAAGCAGAAGATGAAAAAATCAAAACCAGTGAGGTACAAGAGGGTAAGAAGTGCCTCCAGGCCAGGCTCCCTGGGCTGCCCCTCAGCAACCAAACTGCTCCACGTGCCCACACTAGCACTCCACATCACTGTCACCTCCTCTGGCCCAAAGCCCCTTTTGGCCCAAGTCCGTTGTCAGGATCTGCTCACACTCCTCCATCTTCCCAGCCCCTTTTCATGCTCATGTCCCCCCTCTCTCCCGGCCACAGGATCCCATGAGGGGCTAGGGAGGGAGAGGTGACAGCGGCGGCAGGAGGCTTGGAGGTAGAGATAATTGACCTCTTTGTGGCTTTAAAACATATTTCAGACTCCTTTTGCCCCTGCCCTGTGCCCTAGGGGGCACAGAATGTGATGCTTTCTGACGCAGAGCCGCATCTGGAATTCCTGGCTGTGAGGAGACAGCTCCATGGCCACACTGAGCATCAGCAGTGCCACTGGTCCTGAGCTGGGGATCCTGCATTCGTCCTTCCCACACTTTTCAGTTTAGAAGAGGTTTCTGTATTTCAGTTGAACCCAGTGCCAGAGTCCAAAGGCCACAGAAAGCAACTGTTGGAAGTCTCCTGGTTCATATGGAGCAGTCTTTAAGCAGTGGACTCTTTGCCCTGAGACAGTTTCCATAAAAACTCCGAGGAGTTAAATGAAGACAGGTACATACGCCATGTGTGCAAATCACTTATCTCCTGCTGTTAAAAAAAATCTGTTTCTAATCATTGTTGCTTCCCAACAGCTGCCTCATGATCCTTCTCTGCTTCAGCCCTCCATTTAGCCTTCTTTTCCATGTTCATCCTCAGCAGCGTGTGATCCCTTTTAGCAGCCTTGAAAAGAAATGGTGAAAATCACTGCATGTGTGCATTTCCCACCACTACATTTCTCCACAGTTGCACCACTTGCTTTGACACCCCACTGTCCTTTTTAATATTTTGCAGTGACAGAAGTTAAGGTTTTGCCTTGTTTTAACAAATTTTCAGCATTTGCAACTCTGATTAGCAGGAAAATTACACTGGAAATTGTTTTACAGGTGTGCTGGGATATGCAAGCCAGACTGGAGACCCTCCTTTCCCACCAGTGGCATGGGAAGAAGTGTCACAGCTCTTGGTGGCCGTGGTGGCACACAGGCTAGGTGGGCAGGACCACAGGAACCTCATGGCCCACAGGGCAGGACCAGGCGTTGTTGACATTGTCTGAGCTACTCCACAACCTTTGGACTAGCTTCGTGCCGAGATGTCGTGACACAGAGCAATGCACGGCAGAGGTTTATGGCAAAGTGGGTCAGAAGGAACACATTAACCAGCAAGTTGTGCTTCCCCATACCAACCTCTCCTCAAGAGAATGGGGTGATACAGATCCTGTGCAAATATTGGTTATGTGGACTTATTCTCAGACCTATTCTGTGATTCTATGATTCTATACATGGACTTATTCTCAAAACTATCTGTCACCCAGGCACTTATTTAAAGAGAGAGCATACATAGACCACATGTTAAGTGGATTAGTTCACTTCACACAGAAACAATACTCACTTCTTTGCCTGTGATTACCATGGCCAAACAGCCCAGCAAGGTCAGTGCAATCATGATGTAGCAAGCCTTTATCCTGACCTTGTTCCTTGCTGCATCGAGGACCTCAGACCTGCAGAGGACAGAGCAAAGTNCTTTCCATCATGATAATGGAATTACGAGGTGCCCAGCTTTGGGTGTTGCAAGGCAGGGCATGGGGCTGTGCCACCAGGGACAGGCAATGCCACCCTCAGTGGCACATACCATGACACTTTAGCTAAAAGCAAGAGAGTTTTCACACAGCAAAGAGGCATAACAAGTGATGACTGGGTCTGTGGCCACATCCCCATCCCAGCTGCACGTGGCACTTCGCAGCCCTGTCCCGCTGCAGCACAGCCCTCTGCCAGGCAGCTGGCATCAGCCCCACAAGGATCTGCCTGCAGCAGGAGACTGAGCCTGAGCTGGAGCAGACAACTGCACCGTCCATCCAGAGTTGTCTTCCTAAGCAGCTGAATGGCCACAGCCGTCACAGGGAAATCTCCACCACCTTCCACGAGTGACCCGCAGCATTTATCCAACAGTTTGTGCTTGTAAGAGCCTGCAGAGTGGCAATGAGTAATTCATGAAATCGTATCCACCCAGGGATTTACTTACACCTGGAAGGGAAAGGCCAGCTGGAGGAGCCCCCAGGATGTCACAAGTCAGGAAGCATTAGGTCTTCAAAACCGAGTGACAATTCTTTAACAAAATACCTCAACAAGGAAGTGAAACCATAGCCCAGACACGATGAATTTGTTGCGGATGTCTGTCACCAAAGATGTGTATAGCCCCATCATATTTTTTAAATTTATGCAGCATTATTAATTGCTAATCAATAAACACTAGCAAAGCATGCAAAAATCCAAAGTGGATTATATTTTTACCATGGTGACTTCTGAGTTACAAAGCCACTTGTTTTACAAAAGACATTATTCAGACAGGTCTACTTACGATATGTACTTGGGAATGTCCTCCTCCTTTTTAAAGCGTCCTGCCCATACTAACACCTTCTTATCAAAATTTGTAGGCGCTCTGTCCTTTCTGAAAGCTTTGTAACCTGTAAGAGATTTTATAAAAGAAAACAATGAGTAAGCTTAAAGAAGGTAAGAGGAAAACAGCTGTCGTTGCAGGGGGGAAAGGATTGAAAGGATGGCACTTTTCTATTCTGCGAGAGCCAAATGTGCTTTCTAATGTCAAAAAGACTCAGCAGCCGGTGCGAGATGCTTTGTTACATTTGCAGCTTATTTTTTTCTTTAGTTTAAGTAGGTTTTAAACTAAAAATCTCTCTAACCTCCCTGATTAAGGGGCAAAAGAATCTGGGGCTGAAATCAGAAGCATCTCCTTCTAAAAGTGCTGATGGAGAGACAAGGTCTGTTAAAATACAGTGGGAGGCTGGCAGTTGTTCTCATGCAAGCTGGATACCACATTACTGTACTCTAATGAAGACACATTAGACCCCACCAGACTACCACGGTGATGCCATTAGCATGCTGTCACTGTGAGCACAATGAGAAAGGGACTCTGGTTCCTCTTGACAGAAACAAGCCCAATGACAGGACACGATGAGGGCAGTGGCAGGGAGAACGTGCAAAAATAGGGTAAGCAATGGCTAACCCAAATCCTGGCTTTTGCGTTGCAAAAATCTTTACATTGGACCTATACAGGTGGTCATCGCTAGGTAGCTGGGACTGCTCATGTACCCAGGTAGGTGCACCCAAGATGCCAGGTTATGGTGCCCTGTGCTTGCACACGCGAGACTGATGTTTAGACATGCCCTGTGGTGGACATGAGGATACCCCCAGTCTCAGCATCTCCCATTCCCTGGCTGTTGCTGGATTGCTGGCGCTTGGCTGAAAGGAAATCACTGCTGCTGCAGAACAGGGCACAGGGAGTACCCCGTCCTGCCTGTGTTGAGATGGTGAAACTACATTAAGTGCCTCAACCTCCAGCCTGCTCATGCATGCCAGGACTTGTAAATGGCTGAAAAATCCAAGGTGTAAATCTTGGCAACCAGATCTCCAGGTAAATTTAATATCCCTCTTCTCCTATTTTTCTTACAGACTGCCAGTGAGACCAGGAGAGCTACATCTGAAATATCAGCAAGTGTCTGAATCATATCTGCAGCAAGCAGTAAGATGGATTGCTAAAAGGCCAGGCTCCATCGCAGGAAAGACAAGGGCAAAGCCCCATGCCGGAGACCCACAACCATCCCACAGGAGCAAAGGCAACCCCACACAGCCCAGCCTGCTAGGGTGAGGAGTCTGCAAGGGCACAGCCAAGGAGGTGGTGGTACAGATTAAAAAGTGAAACTACCTCCAGGCCAGGCAGCTTGCCCATGTGGGAGCAGCCCATGCCTGCTGCCTGCCAGGTAAGCCAGGGCACTGCCGGCCGCCAGCGCACAGCTCTGGATGTAAACTGGCAGGGAGCATGGAGGGGAGCAAAGCAGTGCAAAATCTGCCACTCGTACCAGCCCTGTGCGTGCGGGGATGTGCACTGGTCCTCCTCTGGAAACCTGGAAGCTGGGTAGGAGGAGGAACACACATTTATTTCTTTATTTATTTATCTATTTATTTATTTAATAAGCTCCCTGACATGAAATATCAGTTTGTATTTGCTGATGAGGAGGACTATTTAACACAGAAAGCTTTATCCCTGTTCACTGTGCTAGTCAGAGCTCGCAATTTGCTCCATATCTCAGGAGCATTTATAACCCCAGGACGTGCAGCACTGCAGTAACACAACCATGGACAAGAACCAGGGTCATTTTCTCACCCTCTTGTGCAGATTCCCTTTCCCTCTGTGCTGCAGCACAAAACAGCAACCAAAGCCTTTCTACCCACCTGGATCAGCTGTCTGCAAAGCTGCATCCTGTGTGCCCTTCGCTTTGTCACCGACGGCTCTGGCGGGGTGCAGGACTGGCCGAGCCCCTTGCCGCCACAGCCCAGGGCTGCGCCCCAGCAGCCTGCCCAGCATCCTGCCCCAGCTGGCACCAGCCCACTGCCTCCCCGCTGGCCTGGGAGCACGCAGGGGGACCTGCAGGAGCCCAAAAGGCTGCTTCTAGGAGTTAGTAACATAAAACTACTCCTTCCGGTAAGAAGGGAGTAGCATGCATTTCCACTTTGGCTGCCAACAGTTTTTGCTTGCGTCACGATGACTAGTTAAATTTATCTCCTGTGTTTACCAAAATGACACACGTTCTGAGCCAGGCAGGCAGAGATCACCGCTGCAGCAGCTCACGCCCAGCCCAGGCTCTCCAGGCCAAGGAGCTCTCAGGAGATCAATGGGTATTTACATGATTTTCTCTGTCCTTACTATAGTAGGACCAAAATAGGACAGCGTGCTATGTTTCCCCAAAGACAGGCTTAGTGACTGCTAATTATCACAGACAGTTAAGCTGTTAGAATTCTTAATTGTTCTCAGCTGAAAAAATAATCTTGCAAATCAGTTGCATTAAAAAGACTTTTTGAAGAGGAG
>VZTO01026983.1:226319-313611 GCA_013400615.1 Syrrhaptes paradoxus
CTGCCTGCCGCCAGCGCACAGCTCTGGATGTAAACTGGCAGGGAGCATGGAGGGGAGCAAAGCAGTGCAAATCTGCCACTCGTACCAGCCCTGTGCGTGCGGGGATGTGCACTGGTCCTCCTCTGGAAACCTGGAAGCTGGGTAGGAGGAGGAACACACATTTATTTCTTTATTTATTTATCTATTTATTTATTTAATAAGCTCCCTGACATGAAATATCAGTTTGTATTTGCTGATGAGGAGGACTATTTAACACAGAAAGCTTTATCCCTGTGCACTGTGCTAGTCAGAGCTCGCAATTTGCTCCATATCTCAGGAGCATTTATAACCCCAGGATGTGCAGCACTGCAGTAACACAACCATGGACAAGAACCAGGGTCATTTTCTCACCCTCTTGTGCAGATTCCCTTTCCCTCTGTGCTGCAGCACAAAACAGCAACCAAAGCCTTTCTACCCACCTGGATCAGCTGTCTGCAAAGCTGCATCCTGTGTGCCCTTCGCTTTGTCACCGACGGCTCTGGCGGGGTGCAGGACTGGCCGAGCCCCTTGCCGCCACAGCCCAGGGCTGCGCCCCAGCAGCCTGCCCAGCATCCTGCCCCAGCTGGCACCAGCCCACTGCCTCCCCGCTGGCCTGGGAGCACGCAGGGGGACCTGCAGGAGCCCAAAAGGCTGCTTCTAGGAGTTAGTAACATAAAACTACTCCTTCCGGTAAGAAGGGAGTAGCATGCATTTCCACTTTGGCTGCCAACAGTTTTTGCTTGCGTCACGATGACTAGTTAAATTTATCTCCTGTGTTTACCAAAATGACACACGTTCTGAGCCAGGCAGGCAGAGATCACCGCTGCAGCAGCTCACGCCCAGCCCAGGCTCTCCAGGCCAAGGAGCTCTCAGGAGATCAATGGGTATTTACATGATTTTCTCTGTCCTTACTATAGTAGGACCAAAATAGGACAGCGTGCTATGTTTCCCCAAAGACAGGCTTAGTGACTGCTAATTATCACAGACAGTTAAGCTGTTAGAATTCTTAATTGTTCTCAGCTGAAAAAATAATCTTGCAAATCAGTTGCATTAAAAAGACTTTTTGAAGAGGAGCAGCATTTCCCCAATGGCAGAATAGCAGAATGAAACTAAAGCCGATGTTTGTGGCTCTACATGCAGACGGGGAGTCCATCTCCCAGAGAGATGGCAAACTTTCCTGGGAAAGAAATGTGTTTTAGATATATTTCATGTTTAAATCAGTAAACTAAGAAATTATGTAAAAAGCCTCAGGTGATGTAGATCTGTCAATCAGTAAAATTGTCATTGAAATGTAGCAGTACCTATAAAGCATTTGCCCTCTTTGAATTAAATCTCCACAAAGTCTCGCTAATGCTGGATGTTTCCCATACCATCAGCTGTTCTAACCAGAGAATGAACCAAAACCAATGTTATTTTATCGCTTTGATACTTCTGCATTTTGCACTAAATTCTCTCTTATGGGTCAGAAAATGGAAATGCAAAATACTTGTCTCATTTGGAGCAGTGGGATATTTACTCTCCTTAGAAATACAAGGCTCTAAAGCTGATTTACAACTAAGGAAAAAAAATCCATTTGACAGGGAAGAAACGTTTGCCAAAAGGGAAATCTTCAGAACTATTTAGTAATACTATCAAATGCAATATTGCAGATAATCAAAGTATGTCTAAGAGCAAGGGGAGGAACTGCAAGGGTATGGATAGAGCTTGGGATGTTGGCAAGGATATTCTTTAAGAGCAGTGAGGATGAAAGATGCGAGACATGCAGCTCCAGCTACCCAGCTTCTGGCCCCAAGGAAGAACTCTGCCATTTATAGAGATGTTTTATATTTTTTGAGAACTCAAAGTTATTGATACTGAGGAAAGAAGATACTCACAGCAATGACAAACGCATCCGGACATAACACAATGTGTTTAGCTTAATTTGCTTGTAATTTGGTAAAGCAAATTAGATCCACTTCTAGATTAGGAATTTATACAGAAAATAAATGGTGGTTTGAACTTCCAGCTGCCAACGAGACCTGCAAACAACAGAAATCAGTGGATGTGATTACGCTGGAAGGAGCAGAAGGCAAATGTGGTAAAGCCACTTGGGATATCTGTGGCCTGCTCAGGATTTCCTTGGGCACAGATGGGCATGAGGAAGAGGAAAGGTGCACCTATAGCATGAAGTTTACAGTGCTCGGCACCCCTGAGAATCCCTGTAGGCCCCCTTCTCACCTGGCAGAAGAGCTGCTGAATGGAAGAAGGGTATTGTATACCTGGACATCCCTGGCTCCCAAAGCTGGGTGGGCAGGAGGGGCTGGAGGGCAGCAGATGGGACGTGCTGCCGTGATGCTCACACTGCACTTGGAGCCACTGGACCCCAAAGGGCTCCGGCTGTGCAGAGCGTTAGAGCATTTTCACTTTAACAGGTGCTCTCCAAAATGCTTATTGCAGAAGTAAATGTCTTTACATCATGTCTGATTATGGATTTGAAGAGGGGGAAAAAAAAAGAAACTAAGAGACAAAATTAAAATGTTCTCAAATGTGGAGAAAATCATGGGGGTTTCAGGCCTCCGGTGTTTATCCACCTAGGGGTTGCCAATTGTTTCCTCTAGAAGACATGCCAGCTAACAGCTGTATTAATCACGTCTGCTATGAGCAAAAAAGCACTTCAGGATTTATTATGCTGGCACTTAGAAGTGCAAAGACACAGAGGTACTCATGAAACCACAAAGGCAGTTACTTGTTCCTGAATTTTACTCCTTTCTCTGGCACCGTGAATGCTTAATACCAGGGTGAGTTTTACTGCAGTGCATGAAAGCTAATAAAAAGCTACAGACACCACTGTGTTAGGGAATCAAGCTTTCCCCTGAGCACTGTCGATCTCTCTCTGGCCCAGAACATCTTGAAATCCTTCCTGAACAGCAGAGAGATGCACAATGCTCTTGGACCAAGGTAACCTTGTGTGCAGCCTGATGGCCTTAGTCCTCCTTAGAGATGGTTTGTGTCTAGCCCAGTACATGCACATCCCCCCCACCTCAGTTACAAAACATCCCCATGAGGCTCATCCATTCGCTCCCCTCACCAAGCCACTGCTGATACCCATTAGCAGAGTGCAACCATTACTTCATAACTATTAAGCTCACAGACAGGGAGTTTATTGTATAGCAGTAACAACTTGTTCAGAGATGCAGAATTAGCAAAACTAGGCTTAAAGCACCGTCTTATCCTCCTCCCACATCCTTCTGCCAAGAGGAGAGCAGGACCCCAGCTCCTCAGGAAGCCCTGGGCAGTACAGATAACAGCTCACACGCTGACTAGCTGTACAGAAGTTCCCCAGGCTTCCTCTGACCCTCACTGCAAGGGGAGAGCACGGATCTGAAGGTTTTTGAGTTACAAAGGAACAGGGTAGCTCAGAGAGAGCAGAGGATGGTTTGCCGCTGTGGTGGTGCTGCAGACTCTTGACATTTCTGTTTTCTGTGTGAGAGGGATACGTGGTTTTAACACTTGCTGCATGCTGGTGCCAACATTGAAGATGGAAAACTAAATACAAAACCTCACAGGACTCCATCCTGGTTCTGCATCATCTTCACACCTCTTCCGCCACCTCGGACTCTGCTCTTGCAGCTGACTCCGCAGCAAGGACTAGCAGCCAGTCATCCTCCCCTCCCTAAATGTACACAAAACCCTTTGCAGAACTGGAACCGAAATACCACAATATAAAATCCATTGCTCTTTGTAAAATTTCATTGCTCTTTGATTTCTGACTGGCTTTATACTGTCATTCCCACTACCTTTAATTCTGATTGTTATCAGACTATTACAGCAACGAGAAACCTGGACTAGAGTTCTATTCACCTGCTCTTCTTCTGCTTTAAACAGCCACAGGAACGAAAGAGTCTATTCCTCCAGAAGCCCCAGGTTTCCACATACCTCTTTACATCTCCTGGTTAATTTTCATAAAATCACACAACTAATTTTTTTAGTCATGTACACAAAAGAATTCATAGGAGTATTTGACCAAAAAAGTATTACTCTGTAAAGCTGTTTTCATATGCAGTGTCCCCAAAAACAAATGGCTTACTGTCAGACCCTGTTTTGCATGCCATGCAAACTTTTTACATGAGGGCTGTGATAAGGAGCAGAAGATAATCTTATCTTAAAATACTTTGCCTTCCCCCCACATAACTAAATATGCAGCAGAGTGCTGTCTTAGTTCCTAGACAAGACAAACAAGTAATCCTGGACGGGCTCTGGCTCATGAAATTCTGAGTGAGTCAGGAAATATTCCTCCACGGAACTCTGTATTCTCCAGCAGCACAATTTAACACAGCAGGAGCAATGAATTGCTTTGAAATAGCTCACTCACCTGCGAACTCTGAGCCCAACAGCTTGTCCTTCCTCCTGTCCTTCCTCCTGTCCTTCCTCTCCAGGGTCCCCAGGGAGCAGCACTCCCAGGGCTTCAGTTCTCTCCAGAGGTGAGTCACATCCTGCCCATATCAGGAAATCATCTACCCTAAAGAAACTCAAATGCAAATCCCAAGAAACCAAAAGCTCCTGAACTGTTTCTCACCATGGCCAAGTCAAATCAAGTGAACAGTCACAGCATCTTACAGTAAAACCAGACTCAGAGGGTTTGTAAAGAGCTCTGAAAACAACCGCTAGCATGAGGCTTTAATCACTTCAGGACACTCAGATTAATTTTTTATAATCTTGAGTGCTATCAATAAAACAAGACATCTGCTAAAATAGAGTAGTGACAATGAAGGAGTCTCTCCCTTCCTTCTGTGTTAAACTTCCACTTTGCTTTAAAAAAAAATGAAATCAGGATTCCTCTATTCAGTTACTGAAAGGTCCTGTGTTTTCTATCAATATTGCCCCTATTTGTAAAGTTTTGCCTAGCAACCATAGATAAGACGCTGAGCCACACTACTAAAAAAAAATCCCAAACAAAAAAAAAAAAAACCCAAACCAAAACCAACAAACTCCACTGACTCCAGTAGATCTTACCTAATTCATATCAAGTGAGCTTTTTGGCGTCCCTCTCTTAATAGGGAAAGGTAAATTATGTCGTATCCTTGCTATTTTCCACAACAGGAGCAGTCATTTCCCCCAGGTGAAAAGGATCTGAGCTGTTCTCTCTGTCTGCCACTGGCACAAGAATGAGCAGGATTTGGCCCTGAGTGTGTTGGCTCTGAGCAGAAGTACCCAGCATTGCAAGGATAAGGATCTCCAAATGGCCCTTGTCTAGAAAGATTCACCTTCTCTGCCATTAAGCACATTAAGGGAGTTAAATCCCAATTATCAGCCTAGATGTTTTGCTGCTTGAGTTCACCTCTGGAACAGCACAAGAACACACTCTTACCTCTCCTGATGGTGATGGAAGTGCCTACAAACAAGGAACACTGGTGTAGCCAAAAGGACCCATAAGCCACACTTACTTCATTCCCTTCCATCAGCTCCAAGTTTTTAGCTAAGATGCAACACAATATTTGTTGGCCACAGGAATGTAGCTGTGAATTGTCCTAACAGGAGCCAAAGTCAGTGGAGCTTGTGAGCTGGAGCCAGAGTCACTAATGTCTGCAAACAAATACTAAAAAGGGGCTTGGGATGGGTCTGACATGCCCTTGGCACGAAGTGCAGGGTTTATAACAGCTGGTGTCAGAAGGACAAAGCTCATAGTAGCAAAACAAAAGTTAGTCATTGCTCTGGCAAAGTCCTGGTATGACCTTTCCCAGGGTTTAGGATGATCACACAGAGGCAATGCAATGGCATGTCACCTCCCGGGCAGGGTGACTTGGCACACGCAGCACCCACACACCGATGGGCAGAAATGTGGGGTGGCTGCCAAAGTCCAGCTTCATCATGTAAGAGCAGCCAGATGCAAGCAGCAAAGATCCCAGGACCCACGGGAAAGCCTCCAAGGTATTCAGGGCGTTATGATGAAATTGCAGCTTTTGCAACCCAAGAAATTGATGCATCAATGAACTTTGCACCAGGCCTCTGATTTTTTGAATAATGTACAATTGGACTGTAGAGCAAAAATGTGCAAAAACCTGAAAGAAAACAAAATCATCAGAATCCAAACAATTCCCATTTTGACTCAGAGTTTGGAGAACCATTTAATTTAAACCTTTCCACACCTGTTTCCCCAGCTGAGTCTGAGAAACACACTGACAAGGACGGACTCGTTCACTTGTCACTTAATGATTTTCTTTCCTGAGAAAAATGCCATTGTCTTCAAAAGCAGGCACATTTAGAAATTTTTCAGTCCATTAGTCAATGGTTTAGGGAAAAAAGAAACCTAATTTTAAAAGATCGAACAATTCTCTGTGGAAATGTCTTTTCCCCACACTTGTTTTAATGTAGGGATGACTTACTTTTTTTCAGCTCCTGTGGAGAAGTCATGTAGCATCGATCAGGCCAGTAAAACTGCCGGGATCGTTAGGAGGCTTGGCAGTGCGGGGTCAAATTTCCCCTTTTAGGGACTGGCTGAATATGTATACAGTCAATACAGGAGCAAATGTATCCCGGGTGACACAGCAGGAGGCACTACCCTGAGGACAGTTTGTCCCAGCAATGCACACCACAGTGGTCCATAACAGGGCCAGGTGCCTCCTCAAATTTGTGAACTGTTCCTTGACAATCCCTCTAAAGAGACGATAAAACTCTTGCGGTCTCCTGGGTGAGACACAGCCTACCTGTAGGATGAGACTTTTAGGTGACCAAAGGGCTCACCAGGTAAATGCATCTCCTAAAAAATGCAGAGTCCCCAAGTGCAGCATGGAGAGGGCAGGAGACTGAAAATCTTGTGTTACATGGGGCTTTCCGCAGTGGTCCAGGGGCTTTGGGGAAACAGTGTTATCTTGGTGCCTTGTTCAAAACACTGGCTACGTCTGACGGCACTCTTAGGAACTGGCTGATGCACGTGGCTGTGGGCTGGTGACTCCTCTGCTCCTTGTTTGTACAATTCCTTGCACAGGGGAGTCCCAGGAGGTTATTGGTGCTCCTACGTGATATGGTAAAGAAATAACAATGAGAGACTCATCTCAGGAAGATATATAGTGATTACCAGTGGGTGGGCAGGGGAGGGGGCAGGAGCTGCAGAAGAAGAAATGACATCCTACATAAACAGGACTTTACTACTTCTACAATAACACAAAGCTGTCCTGCATTTTCTGGGCTATGTATGTCATGGAAATGCATATACAAAGCCCTTGCAATGAGTTGTCTTACTGAAAGAGGAATTTGTTCAAGAATAGAACTTATCATAGATATATAGCATGCTTCCAGAGTGCTACCCACATTAGGCAGGCAGCTCTCATTTGCTTAGACTTCAGTAAAACATCTCCCACAAGTACAAATACTGTGCTAGGAGGACTGGTGTTTCTTGAAAAAGAGATAACTTAGAGAAGGCAGTGGCTAAAGTGGGGTTGGTGTCACCAAGTTCACACAGAGGTTGGTGAGAAGGTCACCTAGGAAAACTGGATGACCTCAAGGGCTTGTGTTGTAGAAATGGCAAAAAGGTCGAATATCTGTTTGGTCAGTTGGGGTCAGCTGTCCCATCTGTGTCCCCTCCCAACTTCTTGTGTACCCCCAGCCTACTCACTGGTGGGGTGGGGTGAAAAGCAGAAAAGGCCTTGACTCTGTGTGAGCACTGCTCAGCTATAACTAAAACCTCTCTGCATTATCAACACTGTTTTCAGCACAAATCCGAAACATAGCCCCATACTAGCAGCTATGAAGAAAATGAACTCTGTCCCAGACAAAACCAGAACGTATCCTCATATAGAATGTCTGGAATAGCCTGCACTGCTCTGGTTACTCAAAAAGAAAAGGAATAGAGGAAGAAATGAGAGAAATGTGTCTTCTTCTTGGCTAACAAATTGCAAACAGAGAGGGATCATGGTAGACATCTCTCTGAAAAACTCAGTGCCAGAGAAGAAGGGCAATTAGGTGGGCTAAATCACAGCGGTGACACCCGAACAAAGGGTATAAGCTGCTCATGGTGGATGTCAAGGGCTGCACCTTTCCTGGTGCTGTTCCTTGTACTTCCCTGCGAAGGGGCAGGGGCTGTCTCCATCCTCACTTTAGGTAATGAAGCACACGTGGTAACACAAACAGCCAGGGCACATGGCTCACCCGGCTCCTGCAGCGCTGCTGGGAGGCTTAACTTTGGGCCATAGCTGCACAGTCATTAGAGTTTACAAAACAACTTTCCAGGGAAGCAAAATTACACACCGAGGAAATAATAAGCAGCAATGTAATCAGATGTGAGAGGGAGATCATTTCATTACCTGAACCAGGCCTTATTATTCACCATTTCCCTGGCAAGAGCTGATACATGCAGGGTAATGCATCTTAGCACTCCAGATGAGCGGGAGGAGTGCCAGCTTGGTGCTGCCACATGTTAAGCAGGACCAGAGAATCCAACTTTCAGCTAAAAGTCCAAAAGGTAATATATGAACTTATCCATTGCAGCACTGTAGTGAAATGAGAGAGGGGTTTTATACTCTTCTAGCTTGTTCTTACAGAGTAACCCTGGCTACGGGAACACCATGGCTCCTATCTGGCTCAGAGGCATCAACTGAACTCTAAACATCCCAAGAGTAATAGGGGACCTGCCACATGGTCTGCATACAAGGGCCAGAGCTGTCTTTTTAGGGAAAAAACTTCCAGGACCACCAGTATCAGCTGGAGACTTCCCTGACAGTTAAATATCATGCTGGGCCTGGTCATGACACAAGGCAGACATTAACATGAAGAGGCAATAGTATCAACATGGAAAAACACAGTAGCAGGACCTTTTCCCACTGCTGCAGCACTTCTGTTTCATCAACACAGTTCCCCATCGGCTACTGTGGCCATTCATCCCTTTAAAAAAAACCAGAGAAACAGCAAATACACCATTCATGGTACACAATTATTAAAACCAAACCAAAACAAAACAACAAGCAATGCTAAAGAAACCATTAGAAAAAGGCAGCAAACCTCTTTAGCATAAGTGAGTTCTCTGAGTTGCAAAGACGACCTCTGTTTTCCCTATACTTTCTGCATACCTCACAAACAATACAGCAGCCAGATTTTGTATGAAGAACCAGAACATGTGGCACGGCTCCTCTGGAAGGAGCTTAGACACTAACAGCCAACAAAGATGAAAGCCTATTCAGAGAGGAACACGTGTGTCCTGACATTACAGGGAAATGCTGCCCTCATCTGTCTTCCAGTGACAGGTTTTATTTTCCTGCCTACCATGCCTAAACTATTCATCACTTCCAGAATGAGAAGGTGACTCTATTGTTGCAATCAACTCCAAAGTCTGTGCCTGGACCTGTATTTGCTCTGGAGCCATTAAGCAAAGCTGTCATTGGTAGCTGGAGTCAATATGACCCTGTTGCTGCAATGGAGTTTAAATGTAGAAATGTCTTGATTCTCTGTACTGAAGGTAGTGTCTTGGCCCAAAAGATGAAAATGACTTACACATTCTTTACAAAACTAACCAAAGAAAAGATTAATCCCTAATGCCAGGTGAGTGGGAGTACTGAGAGGCAGAACTGCGGTTCAGCAGGAGCAGAGCAACCCCCATTCCAGGCAGATGCAAGTTTTGTCCAGCCTGGCAGACAGGTGATGGGAACAAGGCTGGATGCTGCCTACCCCGTGAGATCCACGCTGTAACATCCAGGCTCTCATATCTCTGTCCAAGGGGAGCAGGCTGGCCGAAGCTTGCCAGAAATGCTTTGACCTCTGCAGAAATGCTCGTTGGAACGTTTTTAATGGGTCTGCTGAAAAAAACCCTCAAATTAATTCTATATCTAATTGCTCTCTAGTTTCCTGTATGAAAAACATCAAAACAGTCCTGCCAAACTGATTTTCATGGAAACATCAATCCCAAATTATCATTTCCAAGATCCCAGAAGAAGCAGTGCACTCAGGACTGCCCAGCCTCAGACCCTCCAGCTGGACCCGGGATCCCTCCAGGGACTCACCCTCCTGCTAGCTTCTCCCAGGTCACCAACTCAGATCTGGCCAATGCCTCAGCAATCATTCTCTCATTACAGCCTTTCTGCCTGGCACCTTAATTTGATCTGTCATTTCACAGCCCAGTAGCTTTATCTGAACAGGTGGAATATGTCAGATCCCTCTCATTATTTCAGTCTTTGCCAAACAACCAATATTAATTCACAGCATTCTACATATTTCTGGATTTCCCCTAAGCATTCCCCTTTCTCCGAACAACAGCTGCATCAAATACACCACTACATTACTCCTTCCCACATTGCTATCTGCCTTCCCCATCTGCCCTGTACACATGACCAGCGTTTGGTTCTTTTGGCTCTTACTTGGTTTTTCCTCCTTTGCTTTCAAAGTATTAGAACAATATTCAGCAAAATTCCTGGTGGTCATTTGCTCAAGTTTAATCATCCTGGTCATGTAGCACCTGGGGAAATTCTACCTGTCTTCATGCTTGTAGTATTTTATTAACATGTATATGTGGCTACAAGCTGCCTTGCAGTTTTGGGTTTGGTGGGGTTTTTTTTGTTTGTTTTTTGTTTGTTTTTTTTTTATGGCTGTAAGAGGGGATATACCTTCTCTGAGCAATGAAGCAAGTAGATTTGCTGTACCATGCACCATCACTGCAATTGCACCTAGCTCCTACCGTAACCACAGCGCTCCAGCCGGACAGAGACTCCCCAGTGCTGCAGGAGAACTCACCACCCCCCAGTGACCAGCCCCACCAGCTGGATGCTTCCAGCAGGGTCAGAGACTCCTCTGTGCAGAATCCTAATTTTCAAAGAGGATCACTGCATTTCTCACCACCATGAAATGGTGTTTGTCTAGTGGCAGTGGGAGTTCTCAGGGAACTGAAGAACCACATGGGAGGTCACAGCATTTCAGGGACTTATAAGACGGGGTTGCCTATGAGTCCTGCCCCTTGCTGGAGGGCCTCCCATGCCTGACAGCCCTGGTGGCAGTGACTCTTGACCAAGGCTTGGCTTGGTGACTGAGTGTACCCCACTCTGCAAGGGCAGCTACAGCAAAGCAAGAGCCCTTCATGTTTTGGGGTTTGGTTTTTTTTCATTCTCTTCATCCACTTTAGGTGATGGTTGTGAACATTAGCTCTCTCCTTTCTTGCAAACCTCATGATTCATCTTTTAAAGTGAATTATCTTTCATTACCTAATTTTTATTATCACTGGTGGAGAACAACTATCCTTCCTGGGGAGGGAAGTTGGTGTCACTGGTGCTTGCAGCTTGTTTCCTGTTGTGGAGCTCAGGATGCCCATAGCAAAGCCAGTCACTTTCCCTGCTTTTTGGTTATAGTAAGAAAGTCTGCACCAGAAGAAGTTCTGCTTTCCTGATTGCTTGAAGAGAAATAACGAAAGTGTGGAAGTCAGGAGATTGTGCACTACAGAGAGATGTCCAGATGAAGCTGCGTTCAGGCTCTGTTGAACACAAGTCTGTTTGTGTCTGGCAGAGCATGTACAAGAGAGAAAAAATTCAATAGGTTTCTCTTGGCAACAATCTGCATTTTCTTGTAAATGAGTTAAAGTTTGCAAATATGAATAGTTCAAGTTTTGCTCTCCAGGACAGCTGTATGAGATCAAACCAAAGGTCCAGTCAAGGACAGCATCTTGGCTCCGAAACAAGCCTGGTGTAGACACCCAGGGGAGAGCATAAGAACAGTAGAAGCATTACAGACCTGCTTTCCTAGTGTTCCCAAAGTCTCCTGAACCAGGAGTATAATACATACAACCATGCAAACATTGTGGGTGGGGGAGAAGTGCCTTTTTTTTTTTTTTTAAGATGTAGTTCTCTTTCGCATTATCTTGCTCTGTTTTTTTGATTCTTAATGCATTAAATTGGGGTTTTTTTGTGTTTTCCCAAGTCGTGTGGGTTTCTTGCCCAAGACCATAAGGGGTGAGTGAACTCTCCCTGTCCTTGCCTCAGCCTGTGAGGATTTTAGCAAGAGGCTGTGTGGTGGCCTTTAAACCAGGACAGCTGAGTTATCACACACTGGTGAATCAGTTCCAGAAAGTTTTCTCAAGCCTTGTTGAGATTGTTTTATTGAGGAACAAATCTTTCTTTTAATAGCTGTGACTGTACTATCAGTCAGCCTGACCTTGATTAAGTGGAGTCAGCCCAGGTAAGGTACCTATTTCCCACCGTATTTCCTTCAGTGGAAGATCCAGCTTAACCCACTGCCCCATCTTCCCTTTTACAGTAGCTTCTCAGTCCCACATCACCTCCTCCCCTGCCTGGTCAGAGGTTGCTGTCTCTAAGTTATCTGATTTCTATGGATCAGAGGTTACTGTCTCCAAGTTATCTATTTCTAAGGCTCTACTCTTTAGGGGATCTACTAAATGATCCTGTACCAAGAACTACCAACACTGTTTATTTTGGTTTGGTTTTTTTTAAGCAAATCATTACACCAAACTCTCTTAGGGTAAGGTCATTACTTCCTGCATAGCAATAAGCTCAACAGTATTGCTAAAAAGGCACCAGGACCAGGACTGCAGGGGTGGTGGGAACAAGGTCCTCTGAAACTGGATCTGGCCAAAAGACTCAACATGAAACTGCAGCTGCAATCAGCATGAATTGATGAACCAGGTTAAGTTAACAGTGGAGGAAAACCTGTCCCTACATATAGTTCAGATTACACATATTTCATTTCCCCCTGCATCCCCTCTGGGGCAGGAGAAAGGACAAGGAGAACCAGAGCCAGGAGTGGGTTTTCTGCCCTCTAAGCACTCTGGACCAGACTAGAGCTTCAGTTGTAAAGTTTCATTCATGTAGCCAGTTAACCCGTACTTTTTACGAACAACTCAAAATACTTACATGGGAACAATCACTTCTATATATCCTCTTCTTTCCTCATTCCCTTTATCAAGTGCCATTTTACCTAGAGCCTGTAGATTTCAGGTCATTATTTCCCCCCTCCTCTACTGTCTACCCCAAAGGCCAATCTATACAGAGGATCTGGAGGTTCCCTGAGACTCACAGTACCCTGAGATTAGATATTGGCTCCCAGAATCCCATTAACAGAGGGCCAAACATTAACTTTTTAAAAAAAATAACATCGTTAGGGTAACGTGGTTTTTTATTTTTCTTTAAAGGGTCCTGCCTCCATTTGCCTTACTTGGATCACAGAGCATCCCAGTTTCCTAAATTGGAGATTTTTCTCATCCTTCAGGCAGGTGTAGCAACAATTTCCTGATTTCCAAATCAAGAAGTCAAAATGTCAACACCCTTCCAGTGGAGCTCAGATTAAGCAAAGTATTTTTTAAATGTCAAGAGGTGTTTGTTAAAACTTCAGTATTTTCCTTCTTTGGTACTTTGTAGTCTGTACTTAGTAAACTTCCAAAACAAAGACCATTTGGACTAAAAAGCAAACATCACTGAAATCACTGAAACCAGGTTCTTCCAACAATGTAAAACCAGTAACTTCTTTGGGGCCAGGAGACATTAGTTTGTTTCAAGACCAGTTTCAATTTGAACATTTTGGAATTTCTTTGCTGGAACAGATTTTGTGGACCTTTCCCAACCCTTTCAAAAGGTGACTCACAGGAAGTATGTGATTTTGTCCTCAACAGATGGGCTGTGCAATCACCTCCCCAGTCCTGTGTGGCTCCCCAGCAAGTCAGCTCTGCCCCTGTACTGGTACCTCTCGCTTCACGTTCATCCCTCTCCAAAAGGCCACACTAGAACTGCTTGGCAGATGCCCCATCCCTTGGAGCCTGACTGCGGTGCCATGGTGCCCACACCAAACACAGCCACAGCCATAGATCTGAAGCCAAACAATGACACAAATCCTGCTATAGACCCCCCAAATAGTAGAAAATTAGATTTAAAGCTGAAAAAAACCAATAAAACCTTCAATTAAAAACATACATGCTGCTTCTGGGTCTATGTTGATGCTTTTTACAAAAAAAAAAAAACAAAAAACAAAACCAAAAACCAGAAAGGGAACACCTCAGCAAGGCCACATCATTCACAGGTGTGGAGAATGAGATGAGCTCTGGGGACCTGGAAGCTGGGGTGCACAGTGTCACAAAACTGCAATGTGAGGCTGGAAAAGTTCTGGGACAACCTGTCTGCCAAGATAACCCATGGTCAACTCCAGCGAGCAGAAGCCAGATGTATTGCTACCGTAATGCTCGGCTCGAAGCCACACAGGAGTTGAGCAGGCGAACCAGCTATCTTTTTCACACATTTGGAACTGGATAAAGAAGACATCCTGATAGGGCCAGCCTGATTCAAAGATCAGATGCTGTTCAACAGCTGCCAGCATGGCAGGAGCGCGTTCCAAATGACTCAGCTTTATGGCTGCTGCTTTATAATGCAATAATCTCCAGAGCCATGGATCAGCGAGTGAGCGGGTCAGCATCACAGGCACAGGAGTGAGCCGGGGATTCATACCGACCCCTCGCAGGCCCCCACTCCCTGGGTGCTGGGAGCAGAGCAGAAGACACAAGCACAGGCTGCTCTCTGCTGGTTAGCACACCACCATGCAGCCCTAGCTGGAAAATGTCCTATTGCAAATAGATGATAGAGTAGAAATGAAATTAAATACTTTTTTTAAATTTAATTTAACTTCATGCTTACGAACAGTCTCTGCAATAGAAATAACTTCGGGGTTTTCAATTTGCTTTCATAAGCTTGGCCCCTAACTAGTCTCTTTACATACATATACAAATGCCAGTTGAAATCATTCATTTAAAAATGTTTCCATGTTATAGATGTGCCTTTTTGAAACTGCACACGTCTCTTGTCTTTCCTAACTAAAAGCATACTTTAGTTTTGATCTATTTATAATCCAAAGCAAATGTACTTCTTTTGCACTTCTACTTTTCTCTTTCTGAGTTTTCCTTTCACTCATGTTTGGCTTGATCTACAGCAGAACCTTTTTTTTTTCCCCTCAGAGTAAAAAAAAACCCAAACCCCAGGTATTTCAACCATCTGCTCAACACAGAGCATCTTCCCTCACCAGGAATGCTGCGCTGGTTGGCACTGCTGATTTTTCAACTCAACAAACACCAGGATGCTAGGCACGAGCCTGCATGGGTGAGGAATACAACCAGGTCTGCTGGGTCAAGCCTGCCTCCAGAGCCAGAGCTGATGGACACCACTTCTTCATGTAACCCTCAGAGGCTATTAACAACCCTAGCTGCTGGGCCAGAGCTCTGACAGTTGAGGAATATGAATGGCAACTCCTAAATACTCTTTGGGACTCCTCAGCAGATGCCAGCAGTCAGCTTACCCAAAGAGCAACAGAAACTGGATGGACTGGGAAGATGTCAGACACAGACATGCAGAGAGGGATCCCAGCTTCACCAGGGGAGCAAATCTTGCCTTCAGAACTGGGGAATCTTCTTTCCTTGGAGAAAGGAGAAAGCACCAAAACTGGATTCCCAGCAATTGAGAAACTGTTTTCTGTTGCTCTTCTGGGAGGCTTTGATAGCACAACCTCATGAAAACACCTCCTAGAAGCCCATAAGACAAGTCCAGAGCAGAAGCAGCCTCAAATAAGCCCTGTGAGCAGCAGCACGGGCTACCTGCAGGACAGTAGACGACTGTTATTATCCTTCAGCATCTCTTTTACCAAAATCTTTCCTGGATTCTTTCTGAAGCTGGTTTGGCCACCCTGCTTCCCCACCAACCCTTGGAGCACTCTCACTCATTACTTGTCTAACTTCTCTCTCCTTCCCAGAGCCTGTCCCTTCCCAGGTATGAACTGCACTGTGGCAGCTCCAACAGACAGTGCACTGGGGGATGAGCACCACAGCTTTGCAGTTCCACCCCCCTCCCGTCCCAGCCTCTCCACACATCAGGGCCAGTGACAGCGCTGTTTTCTACTGGTTCATGGCTAGACCATGATCCTAGAGCAGCTGGAGTGTAAGAAAAGGGTCCTCTGCACCAGCTTCTCTTATAGGCACTAATCCCACAGTCCTTTTTATAAATAAATATTTATATATAAATAATACTTTGAGCCCACTCCAAAATAGCGCTATTGCACTAGATCCTAACTTCTATAAGGAAAGGCTTCCTGGAGGTTGAATGTTTACAGTTCAATCTCCCAATCTCCCAAAGGCTTAGGATCATAGAAGAGTTGGCAGTACTTCCTACCAACTCCATACAAAAGGCTGAAGTTTCATTTTCCATCTCCAAAACCATTAAAAACAGAAAATCACATTTTATTTGCCATAAAGTGTCAGTTTGTCACAAAAACACCAGTATAAAACATACACCAAGAATGCAGCCTAGGCAGCAAGCCACTGTCCACACTCCTTCATATCCAGAAACAGTGACAAAGCCCTGAGAGGAAGTGACAGCCAGAAACCCAGCTGTGTTGTTCCCATGGAACCATTATCACAGTAAGAGAGACTTTCCTCAGCACAAAAAAAAGTATTCATTCAATTCATAGGTCTTTTTTCAGGCATTCACTTGTATTATGAGTGAAGTCAGATTCTCTTAACCTAACCCCATCCTTCCTAGGTAGAAGTGTAAGACTGCATTGCCAAATGCATTACAGACTTCCTAACTTTTCAATAATCTCATTATTTTAGCAAATTTTGGAGTAATAGCACTACAAGGCAGTTGTAACCTTCACTTAGGTTAAAGTTCTGCTTTTTTTGGCTCTATCGCAACACTGGTAACTGTTTGTATCTTTAAAAAGCACTTTGGGTCTCCTTTGGAAGGGAAAACCCAAGCCTAAATGAAAGATTCGGAGAACAAACTGTTAGGTAAAGCCTTGGTGAGTGTAGGAGAGCAGATGCACCAGAATTCAATGGTTACTATTTCATTCTGGAGAGCCTTATGACAGAGTATGGAAATACGTGATTTTTTCAAGTATAAACAGATGAATGCTGAGCGTGGGGCATGACACAAAAGATGTCTTTTTGGGGATCCCAAGGGGAATAATGAGAAATAGAAAGAAGCCTGCTTTCACCATGTTAAGGCCTTATTTCCTGTGATGATAGTTCTTTGCCACTCAATATTTAGATGCACAGACGAAACACACATACCCTGTAGCCAACATCAAATCATCAACATCATCCTGAGTAACCTCAAAGCACCGAGCAAGGCTTAGGCAGAGCAAAATTATTGCCGTTCCCTGAGCTACAGTGCCAGGCAGCAGCACACCCCTTCAACCCTCTGCTGACGGCACACCACTGTGGATGGCAGAGCACAGCAGAAGGTAGGAACTGCCAGTAGCACATCAGGGTGTGCAAGGGTAGCACGTTTTGGCTCAAATTTCCTATAGCTGGGGAGCACCAGAATGTGTCTTTGTTCTCTTCCACACCCATACCTGCAGTCCAGCTGGATATCAGTTGGATGGGGTTGAGCATGTCCATCAACCTGGGGAGCCTGCAAGGCATTTTCCTGCCCTCTCAACTTAAATACCTGGGGAGATCTTCATGTCTAGTTTACCTGTTCCTCCCCAAACATACAGCATTAAAAATAAATAATATGGCTCGCTTTCATTTGGGGGCTGGGTTTTGAAGGGCAGAGGGTTGATTTGCTTTTTGTTGCTGTTTTGCATTGTCATTTGCTAATAGTAAAAGAAAAAACCCACACATGTTAAAAAGTCATCATCCAAATGGCATCTCATTTTTGAGTGTATACAAAGCCAGACACAGTAGGAATCTCGTGTTCCTTTTCCTTTTTGGGATCTACAACATGACTGTATCTTTCTCCTCGGTGACATTCCAGGTAGGGACCCCAGTTTGCAGCAGGTCTGCAGCAGCTTACAATGCGCTGGAAAGCAAAAAACAAGAGGCATTTGACATCTTGCCTTGCTCTGTGGTGTTTTTAAAGTTCAGTAAAACTCTAACTCTAGATGTGCCCTGCAACTTAGCAAATCACCAAAGCTTTTAGAAATCATTCCAAATGTCTTTGGGTTCAACGGATTCTGGATGCTGAAGTCAACAAGGAGGCAAAGCTGTGACCAACAGGACTCTTTGACAAAGCCTGGCAAGAACAGAATACCTCAGATCTTGTATTTGTTTGTTTCTGTGAGGAATGGGAGGCAAAACTGCAGAAAACTATATGGAGATAGAAAGTGATAGAAATTCTTCAGAGAATTTAAAGCAGCTGGAGTAACAACAGAAACTATGAAAATCACTCTTGACTGTAGGGGTGCACTCCCAGAGAATTAGACTATCTGCTTATCAGAACACAGTAGGGTAAATTGGCCTCTGACGCAACTACCAACGGTGTGTTTTGGTCTAAAAATCCAGTTAACAAACACCTCAAACTACTGAATATGTTTTTGAGGAGAAAACACAAATGTTCCTGATAATGCCAAAGTTTGTCAAGATTTGAGGCTATGACAGCTTTTTTGTACCCTTACCTGCCACAAGTTTCCTTCAGCTTTAGCTATTTTTATAATAGCAACAATGGGAATCCAGATCATGCAGAAGATAATCATACACCAGCCCACAGCGGTTCCCCAGGCTGGATATAACACTGAGCCATAACTGGGAGGTGAAAACGTGACCAAAGACCAGACCAAAATTGCCTATAAAAAAATAGCAAAAAGATTAAGAGAGAAAAGCAGCTTTCCAGCTAACTTGAACTTGTACTGTATTCCCAAGCTGGTTAAAGAAAAGGGCTAGCTTTCTGAGAGCGAGGATGACCGTGCAGGATTTGGTGTTCAGTTATGGCCAAGTGGTAAGACTAAAGGACAGGACTAAGAGACCACACTGATTGCACCCTAACACTTTAAGTACACCTATGTTGAAACAGAACTTGATCTCTGGGTTCTGTTGAAGTCTTATGTTGGAGAATATATATGCTGCTGCATGAGCCCAGTACCTTCCTCTGATCTTTTATATGTTCCCATGTTCCTTTATTTACAGGAATATGGAAAAGAATCTAAGATTAACTGTTGGCAAATATTGCTACAGAAATAAGGTATTTCAGGAGTAGCATTTTCTAAACTGTGGTCCGGATAGATTAAAGGTAATGTGCTAGCCAGAGTGACTTTCCACTGGTCTTGGATTTGATATCTTAGTGAATTCTCTCATAGTAACATAATCTAACCATCTACACTCACAATTTGAAGTGGAGTAACAAAAAACCGACACACACATAACAGGACATAAAAAGTCTCAGTTAGACAGGGGAACAGCTGGACATCCAAAGAGCAAACCCAAGCTAGGAATCTGTCCTTAAAATGGTATTTCCCTCAAAGGACAAAAATCTAGGTTTTCAAAACTTTTTCTCAACCCAAAATGAAGATAATCCAGCTGCTAAAATGGACAGTCTGGTTGCTCTGTGTAGACCTCAGAGTGTAGACCCAGCTCACGAGTAACTCCACTGAAGGTCCAACCTCTCTTGGGGAAGACCCAAGGAGAAGCGGTAGGTATCAGAAAGCACATATAGAGCGCAGTTTGCTTCACCAGCCCAGCCATACATGTCTTTATACACAGGGCCTGGACATTCAGCCCTGAATCTTCACATGGAAACCTCTTCAATATCAAATTAATAAATTCTGTCACACTAACACAATCCAGTTATCCACACTCACCATTAACAGCACAGGAGTAACGAAATACCAGCACATTCTCCACCACAGCCAGAATATATGGCTCTTCTTTCCAATCATCATTTCAATGTCTTCAAGAAACCTGTTTCCTCCTGTTGAAAGACAATCATAGGGTTCCTTGTAAAGCAGGTGCTTCCCCTGCAGGGGTGGTTACTCAAAAGCCGTAGATGAAAGGCAATGGTCAAGATCAGTTGCTCTCATTCTGTGGTAACCATTAAAGCTTTTCAGCCAGTTAAGTTGTAAATGCTTTACTGCAGTGATAAGTGCTTAATATACACTGTACCTAGGACTGCATGGCCAAATCACAGATTTGCAATGCAAATAACTTACCATAAATGTAGATGATTCCTATTATCTCCAGGACAGCTGCAAAAAGGATTCCCCATCCAGCACAAAAGTGATCTATCAGGTTAACCCAATAAATTCCTGCCTGTAGAACAAACAAAAAAGAGGTAAAAATGTACTTAGTCCCACTTACATCTTTATGCTATTAAAATAATTTGCATTGTTCAAGCCAGTGTAACTAATCACCAGTCTGAGTGTTTTAATTTCCCAGTTCTCTAGATTAAGTGTGCTTTTGTGAACATCATTTCATTTAAATATCTCTATGTCAGATTGAAAAGCAAATCTGATATGTGCCCATGAATCTGTATATTAATAACAAGATACACATATATGCAGAGTATAGACAAACAACTGAGAGCAAAATGTAAATCTTGAACTTCAAAGCTGATGCGGAAGTTTTAACACTGAGCTACAGAACAGTTATCAGTTCTGATAAGCTTGTATACTCCTACATGCAAAAGTTTTCCACATGGGTTAAACACAGCTTTAAACACCAGCAGGATCACAAAGCAGGAAACAAGCTTTAAGCCATGTCACATTCTTGAATAGTAAGCTTCACAAGCTTTCCTGCCACCATATTTCATAACTTATGTGCTTTGCTTGACCATACAACTGTCTATTCATCACAATTATCTTTTTCACATTCTCAGTCTAATTGCATATATAAATCTGCATTTTCAGATGGAGTTATTGCAATGACTTTTCATATCCTTGAAAGCAATTTTTGCACAGTATACTTAAAATTATGTGCATATATATACACACACACACATATAGGAGAAGTAACTGTACAATCTACAGATGTTTGTGAGCTAATAAGTTGCTGTGATGTGAATAGGCTGTTTCTCAAATCCTGTCCTGTTTGGTAGTTAGCATTCATTGGCGGTACTCACAGTGCTGCAGACACATTGTACGTGTATGCTCGAGACCACACAATAACCCCCTGAGATAAGGAGCAGTAAACCAGGTTGATAGCTCACAGGCTCTGTACAGGCCTTCTGTTTAAAAGTACCTCTCAGCTCAATAATCACAGAAAACCCAAGGTTCTTCAAGGTTCCCTCTGAGAATTTCTTATTTGCATGTCCAGGCACATTGGCAGAGTTCAAGTATCTCTCAGATCAGTCCACGCAAACAGGAATAGTTGGAAAGGATATTTTCATTTGAGTTCATTGGTTGCAGCATAACTAAACCCACAGACAAAAAGGAATTTAATGTCTTACCTGAGTGACACAGATAAGACCAAGCAAGAAGAGCAATATGCACACGCCCAGGGTTACAGGAATTCTTAACTTTTTCATCACTTTGGGATATATATCTTGTATGGTGGTTGTAAGTGTTTCTGCAAAGGAAGAAGTGTGGGTTTTGAGCACAGGCAGCATAGTTAAGAAAGGTAATAATAATTTGACAAGCCATGTGTTACTTAAAGTCCCACTCACCTATGGTGGCAAACTGAGAGTCAAGACCCAAGAGCACGAGCATGAAGAAAAACAAGAAGGACCACAGAGGAGATACTGGTAACCTGGAGAGAGCCTCTGGGTAGGCTACAAATGCCAGATCAAATCCTGGAAAGCAGTGAAAGAAAGAAGGTTATTGTCATGGCTTAGTCAAAGCAAGTCCCAATACCGACACCGTGACAATTGGCCTACCTGAGTCCACAACCTCCGAGACGGGTCTCTTGGACACAAATGCCATATGTCCCAAGATAGAGAATATTGCAAAGCCAGCAAATACGCTGGTGACACAGTTGACCACACAAACAAAAATAGCATCCGAGTAGCAGTTGTTGTGGAACTTATTGTACGAAGACAAAGCAACAAGCCCACCCCATGCCACAGACAAGGAGTAGAATATCTGGGTGGCTGCATCTTTCCAAACCTACCAGAAATAAGAACATAGGAATTACTGTATTACTTATAGTACACAGCATAAACATTTAAGTCTGCCCTCTGTGGAAGTTCTAGGGTTTTTTCTATACTTAGCCTGAATATTTAATTCTATTTCATATTAAATTTAGAGTAGGTGGGATGTAACACACTGGTGACCTTGCAGTCTCAAGCGCAAACAATATCTTCTGTGATCCCAGGAAGGTCACATCCCAAGTATGGTGCCAAATATTTAGGTCTTATTGGGCTAGCCCTGAAGAGGAGAATCAATTCATTCACATATGTGGGTTGTTGAGATATGAGTCTTGTCACAGTGCCAATGAATATGGGAAACCAGGACTGGGTTGCAGGAGTGAGAACTTCCATGTGCTCTCCCACCTGTGTTGCTCACACCATGACCCACACAAACCCCTTCTGCCTCTGCTGCAGCCCCTCAGTTAGCACCAAATGCTCACATAAAATACTACAAATAAATATTGCACTTAATATCTGCTTTTGGTAAAGCTGAACTAGTATTGGCATAAGCCAGAACAAAAAATCCAAGCTTCCTTTGCACAAGGTGCCCTTCCCAGTCCATCTAATTTCACAGGCAATGCACAGTCTGCATCACTCAGGGGTCCCTCCAACATTCTGATAAAGTCCCTTGAAATTTGCAGTAACCAAACCAAGTGGAACACATGTGAGGGCTATGCTTGATCCCACAGCAAGAACTTTCTCAGCAGGCCTTGCTAGGATGAGACTCCAGCATGACCCCCAAGAGCTGCTCAGAGGCAATACTACAGTTGTTGTCACTGTCTGGTGTGGCAGGGAGTGGGCAGAGGGTGGCTATTTTTTAGATTGAGTAGCTAGAATAGAGGCTTGGATTTCCAATAGAGCTGGGGCTTGCTGAAAAAACAGAACCCAGCTGCAGATACGAAATGCAGGGCAGAACATGAATTAGCACCCGACTGGATGAAAAAGAAGTTGCGCTGTAAGTGACAAGCCCACAGAACCACAGAAGTGGGTCACACTTCTGGAGCTGACACTACCTCTCACCTGTGCCTCCATCAGCTTGGTGATGTTGGACTGTCTCCCAATGTAGTACTCAATGCCATTCTGAGCACCTTCCAGGGTGGCACCCCGCACCAGCAAGATGAGCAGGATGACATATGGGAAGAGTGCGGTAAAGTAGACGACCTGCAAAAAAAAAGGGCAGGGACACATATTAGAAGCAAGGGGACAGACAGACCTCCATGCAGGAGGAATGGCCAGGTTTTAACCTAAGGTCTGCTGGTACAAATAAAAAACAGGTGACCAGGGAAGGAAACGCATGCCAAGCACTAAACCATCTGGCTTAGCCGGTTCTGGAGCTGCATTCCAGCAGAAGCAGAAGGCCCAAGCCACATATCCACTTTTCAGATAGCACTTGACCAGTTTCAGAAATGTGTTTTCTGACATGATTTACTGCTGTGGCAAGGCCTGGGACTCAACTACCCCAGAGGCCTCTTCTAGGCAACGCTTCTAGCAAATGTGAACTGAAAGCCAGCCAAAATTAAGTGACCAGGATGGAATTATCTCCTGCTGACACTGGAGGGTGCAGGTGCAAAGCCATGCTGGAAGCTTTCTTTACTGGGAACACGGACTTTTCGGTTCTCTTGGACACAGGTCTTTTTTGTTGTTTGTCTACACCATTTCTAGTGTGATGGGATCCAGGCCAGAAGCAGAGCTCAGCAATGCTATTATCATGCAGGCCACATTCAACAATACTCTTGTTTCTTAGTTTCAGTGTTACGCAGGCAGATAATCGACCCAGTACTGCTGGTTACACCAAGCCACAGCATTGCACCATCCTATGGCGAGTCTGCCATTTCTGAAGACCTCCTTCATGTTTGCCTGGAATAGTCAATTCTCTCTGCTCTTCATCTTTGCCTTGTTCCTGCCCAGCTAGATTTTTCCGAGTCTTGCCTTACTCCCCAAAGAGGCTTACCTTCATGCCAGAAGACAAGTGACAACAGGAAGAGGCAATTGCCAGGAACCCAAAGAACGTGAGTTTAAGAAGAGCCATGAGGCTGAACAGCTGTGGCTGGGAAAGCACAGATACTCCACCCTGAAGTGCTGAGACAGAGGACAGAAAGCTTCAAATAGAAAGCAGAATAGGAGGGGACATCAGACTGAGGAAAAGAAGACAGGCAGTGAGGAATCACATAAAGGCACAATGACAAAGGGAATTGAAATGGGGAAAGGGGGGAAATCAGTACAGAAAGGATGAGAGAAAGAATGAAGGCAGTAGAGACTGAAGAAGTAAGCGATGGATATACAACATGGAGGAAAAGAATATGGGAGGAAGGAACTAAACCATGAAAAGGGCCTCAGGGCAGGAAGAGTGAAATTCAGGCTGCCTGAAGTCTGGAGAGGAGCTGACCTAGCCCAAGGAAAACTCCAGGCAGCCATGCTCCAGCACATGGAACTGGGAGCTCAGCAGAGCCAGTCTGGAAACAGGCACCTATGGACCTGGTCCCTAAAAGCAGCTTGAAACCTTGAGTACAAACAACATTTCACAATCTAGGAGGAACCTGCACACATACATCTGTTCACAGGACTTGACCTGCATTGTCCAAACATCTCAACTAGTCTGGAGGTGAACTTAATTAGCGGGTGTTCCCAAGGTGTGTGCACACACGTGCAGTCACGTGCACATATCTGTCATCACAGGCCAGGTGACTGCCAAAACTCGGCTGGAATCACCTGCATGACAGCAAGATCTGCAAATACATGGCAGCCCTGGTGAAGCTAATAGACACATGTGTTAGGTAATTGCTGGGCAATCAGCACCTTACTCATATTTGATGAAACATTTATGAAGCCAAGGAGCAGAAAAAGTCCAGCAGAAGGTAGTGGTTTAGGACTGCATCCTGCCTTGTGTTAACCTTCCCCGAGTCCAACTGTCATTGGAAGGGCAGGGTCAGGCCAGAAGTCTGCTACCTGCTCTTCCTAACTTACCTTTCCAGAAGATTTTATTCCTTTAAACAATGCAGCTCCAACAATCACCCAGGACAGAAGGAGACAGAGAGCCAGGTACCATACGATGTGACCTGTCTCGTCCAACCCACTCGAGCGCTGAAGAGCCACTTTACTGAAAGCACAAAACACCGCAATGAGAGAAGGGCAACAGCAGCACGTGCTCCTCTTCAGCCACTTCTTGGAGGAAAGTGAGCTAGTTTCTGCACATATTACAAGACCCTGCAGCAGCTTCAATGAGCATGCAGTTAGAATTGCATAACTCGCGTTGAAAAACTGAATATTTAACTCCATTTGTTTCTGGACAGGAAGATAGGACAAAAATAGAAGATACATTCAAAAGTACAATGCATAATAAATGCATTAATAATAAATGTATTTTTAGCAATTTTGTTAAAATATTTACTTACTTCCAGTATTGCTCAGTGGGAAATTGCCCTGGTTTGTAGTTCATGGTACCATTTATACACGTGAGATTGTTGCTTGTGATGAATGAGTAGTTTGCATGAATGATTTCTCCATTTAAGGTTGCATTGCAGTCACTGACTGAAAGAAAGCAAGGAAGAAAACTGAATTGTTAACACAGTGATGACAATTATAAAAATCAGACTATCCTAGCAAATATGTTTTCTAAACAGCTTCAGTTTGCCTACTAACAATGTTTAGAAACAAATCTGAACTATCACTTGAGCAAGGGGTGGGGGAAGTTTGGGGATTTGTGTTGGAATTTTTTTGCCAGAACATACAGTAAAAAACACTCTAGCAGCGCTTGCTGCAAAAGTCTTGTTGAAGCCCATTTCGGGACATCATCTTCAGTTCAGTTTTATATTCCTTCAGCACTTACAAATTTTGAGCTAAAATATTTTTGCTTGCCCCATAAGCAAGCATCAACTTTTTAAATAAAACATCTCCATTTCATGAAACTTATGAATGTTAGAAGAGATTTTCAGATATATGGTTAGGAGACTTACAATTAGATTAACACTTGGCAACATATTTTCGGCTACTAACGACTAATTATCTCACCAAGTTCACCTTTCGCCTTAAACAGGTCTGATATGGAAACTAGTGAGATAACAAGTGTTTGGCCATACACGTGCTGCCAAACATCAAAAGCAATAGCATGGAGATATTTCATGAAGAGTCAATAAAGCAGGAAACCAGTGCCACGCTGGGACTTGGGATTAGCATAGTCACAGGGGAGGCAAGGGGTAGTGAAAGAACCCCCAATACAAGCCACAGCAATATTCTTGCTTCAGGTAAGAAGGTATTTGTTTTGCCATGCAGCCTGATGAAATTGGAATGCAGTATTTCCAGGGACTGTATGTACCTAAAAGAAACCTTAGATTTCAAAGGGGGGGAGCAACAAGGAGGTTCCAGCCCAGCTCTCTGTAGATTTTCCAAGCATCCAGAACTTGTAGAAGTGGTGCAGACAAGCATCACTCCTGTGTGTTCAGAGACAAAATTCCAGGAAGGACTTTTCAAGCTATGGGTAGCTGTCTTGCTCCTGGAATTTCTCCCAGAAAACCGTACAGAATAAAATCACCCAAAACAGTAATATTAAGCTCTGTTAAGTATGGTACCTAATTGTGTTTTGCTGCAGAACTCATCCGCCCAGGTAAAGCAATCTGACCATGGCAGCACTTTTTGAAATGAGGCAAATAAGTAATAAAGCGCATAAGCAACAATAACGTTGTAGTAGATCGCCACAAATGTTGAGATGAGAACCATCGTGATGCCCACTCCTAGAAAAGAGAAAGACAAAATGTCTTAACTGCCCCAAACTTGGGTTGGAAAAAAAAAATGTCCTTCTCATGACTTTTAAAGGGATACTTGGGAAGAAGCTGAGGTTGGTTTTATTTGATTTTTTAAATAACATCTATCAGCAAACAGGGAAATGTTAAAGCCATGAAATGATCCAAACTGACCGTCTCAAATGTGGTTTTGACACAGAGTTTGAATCAGGCCCACAGAAAAATCAGACTAGTTGCTAAGTCCAAGTCTAAAGGAGAAATTCAATATTTTGTTCTCTCCCTGTTCAGTGGGAAACTTTCATTGCTTAGTAAAATAAAAGAAACTATACTAGGACTGACCAAGCCACTTTAAAGATCCCATTGTAATGAATGGTTTTGCCAATAAATGAGAAGCAACACAGAACAGTAAATCTGTGCCAGTAATACGGATCACCTCCTTTGTTAAAATTAACTTTGTTCTGCGAGTGTGGGAAAGTCTGCCAAACTTTCCCAATCATCTTAGAAACCATTTTTAAGTTCATATCTTTACAGACACAGAAAATATTTTCTATGTCTATAGAATGTACTTTAAATTTAAATACATTGCTTTTGTGAAGGGTTGCTTATGCTGCAGAATGGAGACTGACAAAACCAGTAACCAGTCAAGCAGCCAGCCAGACTGTAATCCCTTTTGTTTCTGTAGAAGGCAGCAAGTAAAATTCTTATTGCATCCAAAAGACTTCCTTGTTCCTACACCAATTCCTCCGGTAGATAGAGGACAAACAAGACCAATTGCATAGTCCTTTATACCCATCAGTACAGGACCTGGGTGGACAGGAGTGAGTAAAGCATATGATTTGTTGTTTCCAAACACATAAATCTCCCTATGAAACCCAAACCCTCACAGAGACAGACAAACTACCACTACACAGTGCAACTCTTTCTCTTGTCACAGGAGGCACCTCACCTTTACAAAGCCCAAGCCTGGCCTATTTTATCACACCAGCAGATGACTCCCATGAGTGGGATGTCATGTGCACAGCACTGCATAAAGCAATCAGACTCACAGGCCTGTGCCAGGGCTGGCAGCCAAATCCAGAACTAGCCCACCCAACATGGAACTGCCTTGCAAGCTACATAGGAGGTAAAGTGTAAAGAAACAGTGCTGTAGTTTGATCCTGGCTAGGAGTCAAACTCAACAACTGCTCACTCACCCTCCCCCCTCCCAGGGATGGGGGAGAGAATTAAAGGGGTGAAGGGAAAAGAGACTGCTGCATGCAGTCCCAGATGTTTAACTGAGGTTTCCGTCAGCAAACAGGGTGATTTCCTTCTTCCTGGACAGCTGCAGTTAGGGTGGTGTGTTGCATAACACCAGGAGAATCACTGATAAAACCTCTCATAACTGATAACGTTTTCGGGGAAACCTTTAACACAAATCTGTTTATTAATTGAATAGTAAGGAAGATGTACCTGGGAACATAATACTGACCTTGTAACATTGGGAATATTTTCTACACGGAAACTGGCTTCTCAGATTTAGTAACTTTGTGAAGAAATCATTAACTCACATTTGTTTATTACTGGAATTTAAAAAAAAAGATCTAAGGAAACATAGGAATACCAACCTTGAAACAATGGTAATATTCTCCAGATGGAAACTGGCCCTAGACTGGCAAACTGTCCAAGGGAACATTCCATGAAAAATAGGGGCAAGCCAGCTAATGCCAACATCAGGGTGTATGGGATTAGAAAAGCACCTGAGAGGAGAGAGGGGAAAAAAAAACCACAAACACACACAGAGAAAACAATGACTCTTTCAGTATTCACCACGGTTCTATCACATTTTATACTCCCCTTTTCCCTGCCTCAAATATCCCCCTGTGTTTTGTTTGTTTTACAGACTAGAGAGTTTCTAAATCCTGTTTTCTGTAGAACTAAATGTTATCTGCAATGAAGAGATATTAGCAGAAGATTTACACGTGATGGCTTCTTTTATAGAATTAAAAGATTTTACAAAAACTCTCAAATACATACTGCTCGCATACAAGCGGGAACACTGCACAGCTATAGGATCTATTGGTTTTGTCTGTTTTCTATTTCATCTTCCAGTTTATAATTTAAAAAGGAACAGAACTATCCCTTCATGTACTTAGCTGTGATTTGCAACTGTCCTGTTAGAGTAGCTACTGAATGTCAAAGCATGAAAAATATTTTCTTTGGTTGACTGACTCCTGTGTCAAACAGCATCTCAGTGTGGCTCTTGTTCAAGTCCATTTTAAAGTGCACATTAACCCGATATCAATGACAGCCCTGTTCTCTGAAAGACACTGGCACTTCTTTGTGTGTGCACAGAAGACAGGGCAAGTGAGACCACAGGTTTCCTGAACACGACCCAATATCCCTGCAGAAATCTGTCCTCCTCACTCTCAGTAAACTTAAAGCAATCAAGGACACAGTTCTGCAAGGAACTGCAAATACCTGCTGTAATTTAAGGAAGTAAATAGTCCCACAGAATTAACAGGATTACTCCTGTGTTTCAAAACAAGGATGTAACAGTTGTCTTGATCAATCATGGGCAAGGGGCACAGAGCAGGATACAAGCAGCAGCACAAACATCCTTTAAATGCAAAGATTTCTGCTGCAGGAGACAAGAAAAAACCTCTAGTAGAAGGGCTGATGTCACAACTTATTTTGTTTTCACAATTTTCTTCAACAAAACGGTAAGTAGCTCAACCCAGCCAAACTAATTCCAATAAAACTTCTGTACCAAGAATGCCACCTTGTGTTCCACACCCAGCTGTGTGAGCTGTGCTGCATTTACCGTCCAGAATTTGACTTCCAGTGACTATCAGGCAGAGCAAATAAGTACACAGAAGTAAGTCCTCTGCAGTTACTTGGCATTTACACTCTCTTTAATTACTGGTGGTTGCCTGGCAAGTAGACAAAGTTCTGGAATAGCAGCCAGGGAAGCCAGTGTCTCCCTTTGGCTTTGCCATTAGTTCATTGTGTAAGCAGGTAGAGGCTCTATCTGCCTCCCACTTCCCAAGTATCTGATGAAGATAATTATTGAGTTTGGATAATTATTCCAGATTAGCTTGTTTGCTGAGCAGAACAAAGGTTGAGAGGGGATTCAATTGTTCACTATAAACAGGGAAGTAAGTACTGGGGAGGGGGGACAGAGAACAGCTATTTAAGTAAGTAGAAGATACTGGCACATAGACAAAAAGATTCAGTGTTGATCAGCAGTAAATTGGAAGAGTTCTGGAATTCTCAGGTGTAAGTTTGCAATTAAAACTAAATACTATAATTTTCCTCCTCAGCTGGTACCCAGAAAGCAGAGAGATGCCTCTTACTCCTCTTCACTTTCCCATCAGTGGGCACTATCCCACTTCCCAGGGTGATTCGCACATCCAGCTTCGAAAAAACATGCCCAGCCTCAGGGCTGGCCCTTGGAGCTGGCCCTCCTCTCTCTTGAGGATACCAAGGCGTGCCCACCCAACACTGCCATTCAGTACAGGTACCTCCGCCGTTCTGGTAGGTGAGGTATGGAAACCGCCAGACGTTTCCCAGGCCCACAGCATAGCCCACCATGGAGAGCAGGTAGTCCCATTTGTTTGACCAGTTGCCACGCTCGGAGTTCTCATTGTTGTTACCTGCGCGGCCATCTGTTTCCTTTGACAAAGTGACACCCTTGGAAGAGAAGAAGGGGGAAGGCTCAGGATCGCCCCATAGGCAAACAGGGCAGTCATATCCTCATTTCTCCCACCAGAGAGCCCAAAGTATCTTTATAACCAGTTTTGCACTGCTCCTACCTTAGTCCCCTGTGCTGTAAGCTCCTGGGCACAGCGTCTCCAGGGGACTCCCCTACTCTGCCCCTGCACATGCCTGGATGCCCCCATACCTGTTCAGTTGTTCATGCCAGCACATACCTGTAGGCCCACTTTAAAAACATCCATCCAGGTGCCTTTCACACTTGCCCAGGTGTTCATCCCAGCTCATCCCTCTTTACCTACCCCAGTGCCCCCGTACACCCCTACTTGTCCATTATGTGCAGATAATGGCATACCTGGCCAGGTGCACCACAACTCACCTGCCCAGTGATACCATGGCTGCCTGGGTACCTGCACCCCACTTGCCCAGTGCCCCTATGCCTGCTTCACTCTACCTGCCCAGATGCATCCACACCTGCCCAGGTACCCCCAATATCTCACCTGCCCAGGAGCTTCTTTCATACCTGCCCAGGTGTCCCCGTACCTGTCCGGGTGCCCCCGGACAGCCACCCCCCGGCCGCCTCACCTTCTTTTTCCCGCAGGAGAGGAAGCCCGGCAGGCTGAGCATCCCCATCGCCGCCGCTGACGGAGCCGCAGCGCTCTGCCCGCGCCGGCCGGCGCCCGGCCCTTTATCAGAGCCGCCTCCCGGGAACCGCAGCCCCTGGGCTGCCCCGCGGCTCGGGCGGGGCCACCGGCGATGCGGCACCTCCCGCCCCCGGGCAGCCCCTCGCCGCCCGCCCCAGCCCCGTGGCCGCTTCCCCGCCGCACCCTGCCTGCTGACCCTCCGCCAGCCCCGCGCCCACTTCCTCGGGAACACCCACCTACCTGGCCCTGCCCGGCCTCCTGCCCACTTCCCCTGCTAAATACCCCCTGCCCTCCGCACACCCTTCCCTCCTCACCTTACCTCGACCCACTTCCCCTGCCACACACCTGCCTGGGCTCACTCGCTCCCTCGGTCCGGGATCTTCAGCCCTCCTTGCACCCCTGCCTGTCCACCTCTTTGGCCCCCACCTTCCCCTTCTAACGTGCCACCCCCCACTTTTTGCCCTTCTTTCCCCTCTGCCTGTGCCTACACCCATACACCCAACCCACCCCTTTATCTTCTGCCTACAGGGCTGCCAAACCCCCATCACCGACTGACCCTCTCCTGGGTGCCACACACCTGCCTGAACGGCTGACCCCACCACCTCCCCACAGAGCTGCTGCCCAGCTACTTCACCTGCCTCACCTACATTCACTTGCCCAGAGACCTCACTCGTGGCTTCCTCCCCACCCCTACCTGCCTCTCCTTCTTAACCTGCTCCATGCTGGAGTCTAGACTCAGGAGATGCATGAAAGCAAAGAGCACAAGGGGCTTAAACGTTGTGGAAATTTCAGTTTTTAAACACACCTTCCACGTACATAGGACCGGCACAGAAAGGGCAGGTCATAAAAGTAAAGCCATCACCAGAGGAGGAATTTAGCAGGCAACAACTTAAAGACCTTTTCTGAAGCATTCTCCTGCTTCACCCACCAAAGTGACCTTCCCCAGGCACCCCCTAAGGTCATACAGGAGGACACTGGCTAAAGCACACTCCCTGTACAGGCACAAGGGGACAACGGTAGACTGGGTGCCTAATTGCCCTCCTCCACTTCTAAAAGCTCTTTTCCATGGCTCTTCCAGATCCACACCCTGACAAACACACTTTCTGTCCTCAATTAGTGGGACTTTTTGTTGAGTAAAGTGCTACCCAGCATGTCTCGATCTAGCAATGACTAACAGGTATACCCGGAGTGAGAAGTGTGTGGGACAGCGTCTAAAAGGCAGGAAGGTAAAATCAGATTGTATTTTATCACCCTGTGCAGCAGGCTCTCTGGTAGACTTCTACTTTAGAAACTGGAATGATGCCAGAATACCCTATCTTTGGAACAAAAAGCAAGTAGAAGCATTAAGTCTCAAAAAAACTTGAGAAAATACTCCTTTACAGGCTGCCTGTGAATTCTGGATTCAAGTGGCCAAGTCACAATACCATACACAAACCTTCAGGCTAGTTCTGTATGAAACCATACAAAACCCACCCAACACCAAGGACACACTGAGAAATCAGTCAATGTGCTTCCAAAGACTATCTGAACTGTACATAAACTAAATTAAGCTTTTAGACAATCCCAATCTGCACTATGAATTTGAAATAAAATGAGATAACATGGTTTTAGTTCGGATTCTGGGCGCCTTCGGTATCTGTGGGGAAACAAAGATGTTCTTGTAAACAATGCTGGGCCTGGCAAGGCACCGAGTTCTCTTCCAAACTCATGATTCAGAACTGGTTATCAGCTTGTTTAGAAATGAAATGAGATTAAAAACAACCTGTTAGCCACAGCCTCTCCCTCCTTATTAGGATTAAGTGCATGCTGTAATGTTGCAGCATTGAATGACTGTGGCATTCTCTCTGTGTAACTCAAGATGACTAAAAGTAAAACTATACTGGAGGTACCACTCCTGGGATGCATTCTGTTTCTGACCATGTCAAAGTTTCATTTCTGATGTATTTTCTGTATTTGAAGAAGAAAAATAAAACTCACAGCACACTCAAAATTCAAGGAGTGAGCAGTGGAGAGATGAGTATCACTAAAGAGAGAATTGTGCCTGAAGCAGGGTTTTATTTTGCCTCTGTGTTAGCTATGCGGCTGAATAGCCCGGTAGTTTCCTTTGCACTCACTAGAGGTTGAGTCGTCAGGTTGAGCCCCGAAGGCTGGTTCCTCATGGCTAGCATAGCCACCCATCAGCCAAGCACCCTTCAAGCCTGTTACCGCTGGAATGTCTCAGCTGGAAATACAGAGATAACAACCAGCAAACCAAAGCCAGATTGGCTGTGCCATAGATGAGATATCTCATCTCCTGACCAGCAGCATAACTGAGGTATCCAAGTAACCTTTTCTCTTTGGAAAGCATCCCTGCATTACTATGAACTCCACTTACTGAACACTCTGCTAATCCAATGGGAAAAAAAAAAAAAAAAAAAAAAAAAGAAAAAAAAAACCATTAATGATAACCTTGACATGCTGGCAACACAGCAAATAATTCAGACATTTCCTAGGAACAGTGAGATATCCATGTTTTCCATTCGGTTGCATGAGTGCTATTATCAGATGTTGGGTATTTCCCTTAGCTAACACAAACACAGCTATGGCAAAGAAGTAGATGTGTCTGATGTGCTTATTTAAGAATACGAGTAAATTCTGTTTCTTAATCTACATCTTCCACGATAGCAATGCTTACTAATATCAGCACCTGGCACACACATTGAAAACTGAGTCAGCAGACAAAGCTGGGACTCATTTACATCTCCCACTCCCTATTGGCAGGAGCTAAAGACCAGAAAACCCACTCTGGAAATAGGAGTAGTGGCTTTAGAATAGCACTAATCCTGGAATTAAAGCAGTAAAAGGAAATCACCCCTCTCTAGGATGAGGACATTGCTTGCTCCAGAAAGAGGAGCAAGATTGAATGCAAGAGATGCCTGCAGCCTCACCATGTGCACAAGTCCTGGAAAAACAGTCATGAATCTCCAAACAAATTAAGTTTTCTGCCATCCAGAGAAGGTCAAACGGCACCAGAACTTGCACATGGAAGTGTCCACCTACCAGGTGCGAATCATGTAGTTCAAAATAACGTCTGCCTTAACTGAGAGCCCCAAATAAGCAAGGGCCCAAATACAGGAAAAATTACTGGTGTTCTGCAAAGCTAACAGTCAAACCCACCAGCAGCCCATAAGGAGGCTACATGAAAAGCTGATGGCACTGGGCCTGGCTGTCTACAGACCAATACATTTTATCTGTGTAGATCCCTGCCATAGGGATCCAACTACATACAGCTGCCATTCTGGTGTGCCTGTGAGTGCAGCTACGTGACACTTACCCCATGGTACCCAGCACAGTGTTATGAACCCGCTCCACACCTTGGAAGAACAAGGCACGTGCCAGCATGCATTAGATGGCCAGGGCAAGGATGCTGGTAGCCTCCCACAAATCCAAAGATGGCAGTGAGGGACTACCTAGCTGTATTTGCTAGCAGACAGAAATAGCCTCCTCACATTTTATTCCAGCATCAGCACAGCAGCTTCCCTACAGCTACAAACATCAGGTAACCAAATAGCAGTAACACAGACAACCAGAAAGAAAAAGAAAACACAAAATCAAACCAAACAACCAACCCCAAACCAAAAATCCCAAACCAAACAAAACCACCACACCCTGTTGGCCTTCAGGATCAGAGAAAGATGACCTAAACCTTCTAACCATCCCTCAACAGCATGTAATTTCTCTCATCCAGAGCTCCACAGCCACATTTCTCTCTTAGAAGAGGGGATCAGAAAGCCAGAAGGGACTGCTATAAACTCACAGATGAAGCAAGGCAGAAAATTTAGACTGTAGGCTCCTGCAGCAGCAGGAATTATCCTCTCCTCTACAGGTGAACAGAATCAAGCACTACAGTTCACATTTAAATTAATGCTTTCTGCTTAAGAAAGTATCAGCCTTGATCTAAAGACCAAGTGATAATGAGCAAGACAGTTTCCTCAGTGGAACCAAGCTGCAGGTGATCTATAACAAACCTTTACTGATAACTTAACAAAAATAAATAAATAAATCATTGGTCTATAAGGCCATGGAAGCAAGGCAGCCTTCTCCATCTGGTGAGAAATGTATTATTTCACTGTGTGCCAGCTGTAAGCAAGCTGGAAGTGCATCCAGAAGGAAGGCACAGCAAGAAGTCAACCTCCTGCTCAGAAGATAGGATGTAGAGGCGATGATGGTTTTATCAAGGGCACAGGCAATGCAAATTACAGAGACAAAGGCAATTGTTTCTGAAGTAGCCACCTGTGGCTTCAGAGAGGTGCTTATGGAAGCAGACTGTAAGGGTTTTGCTCTAACAAAACACAGAGAGTGAAAAACAACTGCTTAAGAGGCCTCATGCCAATACTGGCTTGCCTCCTTCTAATGGCCCCCATTCAACAGTTCCTGCAACTCAGACAACTGAGATACAAAGCAGATTCCACTTCCAATCCTTGTGATTCCTTCAGGGTGAAGGGTGAGATTTTCTCATGAGAAAAGGAGATGATATTTTACACATCCTTCTTCCTGGATCTATTTTCCTTTTTTTATCAGTTTTGTGCTTTTTCTGCATAGCCAGGATGTTCATTGCTGCTGTTCAACAGGCCATCCGGAAGCATGCATCTACATGCATCTACTCCACTTGGATCTCAAGCCACAAGTTCATTTTCATTAAAGGTTTGATGGAATGGAAATTCTAAGAAATTTTGATTCATAAATTTTGAAAGGAGGCATTAGAAGTTTTCAGTAATGCCTGAAGAGTTTGTTTCACTAATGTAATACTAAATATTTTCCACCAAGAGCTTAATCAAAATTGACAGATTCCCATCAAATATTTTTATTTTGCAGGAATGGCATTGTCTGCAGGGAAACCTCCACAATAATTGTAAAGGCACTTACACTCTATTGTGCGTCATGTAATCATATTAAAGACCTATATTGGCCTAATCACAATGACTGGTGCTTGATCAGATTTTTTTCCCAACTTCAGTACTTTTGGATTCATCTGTGTGGCCATCTCAGAGGTGGGAAGTGCAGCAAGATCACTCCCCCTGCCGAGCTACTTGCCTCTATGGAGAGTCTGCTATCATAACCCAAAAGAGGCAGCTAAAAGTGTCACTCATTTATCTCCTCACAACAGACCAGTTGCAAAAGTTCTGTAAATGCAAAATGTGTAAGCCTTCTAAGTCATGCTCCTAGGAAAATCCCTTTTCTGTATTTGAAGGTGGAGCCTTGAAACTATATGAAAGCAAATTTGCCTTCAGGCATTTTTATCAGGCTGCAACTTGCAGGTAACATAATACACATGAATCAAGTCAGTGATGGGAAAGTTTTACATATGCATGTGGGAAAAAATATAAGGCAGAAATAAACTCATTCAAATACACCAGTAAAATTGCTCTTCTACTCCACTGAGTCCAGATTTTATTGTCCCAGCCAATTGAAAGGAACCACGAGTCTCCATCCACAAAATTAATCAAGGTGTTTTCAAGACTATTTGCAACATTGTCAGTTTTTTATCTATGGTGGTTGATCTCCACATTAGTTGATTTTATTATTTTTGAGTTTTAATTGAAGAGAATCTGAGAAGAGACTCAAGTCTCTTCAGGAATTTTTGAGCAGAACATGCTCCTTAAATCCTTCACTCTCTCGGACCAAAGCAAAGGTTAACACAGCCTTCCTTGTAGCGCTGGCTGCCTTCAGTCCCTGAGAACTTGTCAAATTGTGAGATATTGCTAAAGTTGCCATAGAGGAATATATGATCCTTCTCAAACGCAGAAGTGCCCGTCTAGAATAAGGAGCAAAGCAACCAAAAAATAACTAAGGTGGTCAAAGTAGGATTAAATAGAAGCTAGGTGTTTATATCAACTGTGCAAACCTCTGAAAATCTCTGATGAAATATTGGTTAGAGTTACCAAAGTGCAGTAAACAACTGCCTTTGTGGCCCAGGGCTCCTAATTCCCCCAGTTCTGCTTCTCCGTGTGGTTCAGAGCACTTCAGCTTTCCCTGGACAAAGCAGCCTGGTGCCAAACGAACATCCAAGCCTGTCCAAGATGCATCAGGCAGGTCTCACTCCACCTGCCCCCTCCCCGACCATCCTAGAGGCATGCCCCAAACATGTTCAACTTGTCTTTGAGCAACTGAAACACTACGTAAATGCAAAACCTCAGGTATCGTATAGAGAAAGACATAACAACAGATACAACTAGCAAAAGGGAAAAGACCCATTACAGGAGAACTAAAGCCTGGGAGTGTGTGATTATCAAAACGTAATGACCAGGAAGCACATAGGTGTCGGAATATAATGACTCGCCTATTAGAAAATATTTCAGAGGCGTGGACAGCAGAAACTAAGGAGTCATTTTTAATTGAGTAAAATAAAGCCTTGGAATGAGTACAATACTAATTTTCACATATGCTGAACTGAGTTCATCAATCTCATCACCAGTTTTTCAAATTCTTCCCCAGTATCAAGTGCCAATATTTGTGGAATTCAGCAAAGCCCGCGGATGCTGGAAGGTGGGGTGTTTCAGTTCTGTGCCTTCTTGCAAGTTACACACAGACAGCTTCTCACAGAAAATAACCTGTAACCTGTGATTCTGTGATATTCTTGAGAAGCTTCTAACAGTAAGGCTTTGAAATACAGGCATTGATTGTGGTTGTGGCTGACCATTGTTGCGGTTTGGTGTGGTGGGTTTGTCTGGTAGCAGGGGAAAGGCCCCAGTAATGGCTCCTGTAAGTAACTGCTCAGAGTTCCCCCAGCTGCAAGCCTGCTCTGGCAGCGAGGGAGGGGCTGCAGTGGCGGCTCCTGTCAGTGACTGCTAAGGGTTCACCCCCACCACAGGCCCCAAGGTTTTAGCAGCCAGGGGGTGGGGGAAGGAGTACCACCGACCTAGCCCCTGTGAGAAACTGCTGGAAGTTTCCCCAGCTCCAGGCTGGACCCACCCCAGGCCAGGGCTGAGCCAATCGGCGCCTCTGCGAATAACGTATTTAACAGGGGGCACGGGACATGGGGAGTGGCCCTGGGCAGGGCCTGGCTCGGGTGGACTGGCCTGGCCTGGCTGTCCAGCCACCTGCCCGGCTTCTGCAAACTGACCTGCCGTAGCCCAAGCCTCCGCCATGGCTTGCCAAAGAGTCCGTTTCCCCTGGAGCTGATGAAAACTTGTGTCAGAGAGAGAAACGGGATTGGAGAGAGACATCTACGCAGACACGCCGGTCAGTGAAGAGAAGCAAGAGGAAGGAGGCACCCCGGAATTTCCCCTGCAGCATGGTGAGGACTCATGGAGACACATGGTTTGTCCCTTGGTGCAGCCCATGAGAAGATGCAGCCGTGGAGGACTCCACGTTGGAATTTTGGAGAAAACCCACACCGGAGCCAGGCAGTCATCGGGGGACTGTGACCCTGTGTGGGAAAGACTCACACTGTAGCAGTTTGAGAAGGACTCTCCTGTGAGAAGGGACCCCACCCTGGAGCTGGGAAAGACTGTGGGGAGCCCTCCCCTGAGGAGGAAGAAGTGGTGAACTGACTGCACCCCCCATTCCCTGCCCCCCTGCAACACCGGGGGGGAGAAGGTACAAAACAAAGCCTTTGGGCCTTGGGAAGAAGGGAGGGGTGGGGGAGAAATGCATTTGTAAGATGTAGTTTCTCTCATTATCTTGCTTCTAGTTGTAAGTAGTTAATAAATTCAATCCACGTTTTTTGTTCTTCCCAAGTTGTGTTGGTTTCTGGCCTGTGACCCTAAGTGGTGAGTGAAACCCTCCCTGTCCCTGCCTCAGCCCATGAGGTGTTTAACAAAGGACTGTCTGGTGGCCTTCTAAACCTTGACAACCATGCAGCAAAAAGAAGATCTTCAGTTCAGCCCACCTTTCCTTGAGGTAATTTTATAGATTAACATGCAGTCCTGCTGTGTGATTTCTAAGAATTATCCTTGTGATTGTCCTCCTTCACAACAGGATGAAAGTCAGGCTGTTAGTGGTGCGCAACATCTTAGGAAGGGAAATACCTCCATCAACACTTTCCTTTGTGTGATAGCTGTTCCTGCAGGATAGCAATTACTCTCAGAAATAGCTCATCCAAGCCAGTGGGACCTTCTCCCGTAAGTAAAAGCAACCCCATATCAAGTAATAACACCATAAAATAACCTGTTCCAATAACACAATTTTGAGGCTAAAAGGAAAAAGCAAGATTCATATGTTAATATTCACTGAAATACAGTACTTCTCCATGCCTCCAAGCAAACAGTGTTACAGGGACACTAGAACAACAATTACTTAACTGAACACCTTCAGGATTTAAAAAAAAAGGCATTCAAAAGAATAGGAATGATAGCAATATAATGACAGAGGTATTAGTATTATTATTCCTACTAGTATCTAGTTCTACATCTCTTTCTATCACTAAACTTAGAAACCCTTTATAACAGAAATTGGTCTTTTTTACACTCTCTTTACAAAGATGGGAGCAGAGGTAGGGTTGCTTGAGTATTTTATGCAGCACCTGTTTAGCAGAAAATACATGATCTGCAGCAGACAGGAGGACTGGACCCCATGAACCCATAATTTCTTTTATTCTCATCACGGGACCTCCTCCCCTCTAAACCCAGGGAGTGCATTTTTGTTCTCCTCAAGCAGGGAAAAAAAGCTGACCACCATAATTAATAATCCATAATTGATTGGAAAAAGCTTTAACTAGAAACACCACAAGTTATTCTAACAACACACACCCTGGTTGCCACAAACCCAGACATTCCTCTGTCTTTCCTTTGTAGACCCTGAGGCTCTCTCTCTCTCTGGCTTAGGCTGTTCTGAGCAGCCCATCCTCCCTGTCCAACACCTCCTCTTCTCCAGCAGTATCAGAACAGCCATATTTGGCCTCAAAAGCCCAGTGAAAGGGCCAGAGCCCTGACTGGGGGAAAAAGGTGTGAAGGAAACAGAAAGGTAAGGGACTGAGTACAGTCCTGATGTGAGGTCTCAGTGCAGATGTGCATCTGAAAGCAATTTCTCAGAAGACACTTTTCTATTAGTTGTGCAGAATAAAAATTAATCTTTCCTGGCAGCTCAATTCATTTACATCTCATTTCAGCATTTTAGTGCCATGATTTATGTGGGATCAGGGCTCCAAATGGAACAAACAGAATTTTATCTCTTCTCCCTCCATGGCGAGTCTCACTGCCCAAGGAACAGAGGAAACTTTTTTGTCTTTTTTACTTCAGATACAAGAAGAGATTGAAAGATTTAATTCTGCTATAATTAGCAGAAAAGATGTGCATCTACCATTCCTAAATTTTGGGAAAAGTTTAGAAGAATGCTGTCACTTTCTACCCTGCTGAACTGCTAAAAGTATTAGCATACCCAATGTTAGCAACCTGCTTCCACCTGGTTACAGCTACTCTGCAGTGTAAAGGATGCCCACTTCTACAAATGTTTTACTCCAGAGGACAAAGAAAAAAAACCAAACCACTCCACTTTCCTCAGAGTTGAAGAGGTTTAATTTTCTTCATAGCATGTTGAGTTTTACACTGTTATTTTTTTTGTTCTCAAAGAACCTATATTTTGTGTATCTGGTTTTAATGTTCAGTTGAAAAAAAGTATTATGAAGGCACTTTTTTTTCCTTCAAGCTGGGGCAATTACCAACATCTGATGGCACGCATCCAGATACTTATGGATTGGGAAGCTTTGCAAACTTTTCTTCAGTCATGAGTTTCTTTGCATAATCTCGATCTGGCAATCCTGTAATCTCCCACATTCTTCATTACAAACCTCTCCTTGACTGGCAAGCAAGGGAGTAAAGTTTGCACAGGAGAGCAGGAATGCAACGTAAGAAACTGTGCTGACGTTGTTTCCATGTGATGAAGCAACACACAAGAACCTGCACTTATGCACCTGGCAGGTAACACCAGGACACATCACAGCAGCAGCAACTATTGAAATAAAGGGGATTGAGCAGCCCCTGAAAAGTTAATATGTAATCTGTGATGGGTAGCCCATACTGATCTGTAGAAGACAAGCTGTGAGAAATGCTCTGGTCTATAGCAAATATCTATAAAAGATGTGATGACTGTATGATGTTCAGTTTCTTATCGCCAAAGGCTCATCTTCTCTCTGTGTTTTTTTACAAACAGTTGTAAAAGCTGAAGGAGAGAACCAGATTTCCTGTCCATGATGGGAAAGTCTCCAGGACTGTTCCGTGCAGCCCTGAGCATATGAAACTGCTTTTAGGACCATGTAAAGAGGCTGCACAGATTTATTGCTGAGCCCTGGTAGCCAATAAGAAGATAAAAATAGTAGCAAGCCCCAGAGTTGAGAGAACGGCTACTTCAAAACCAAGAAATGGGCACAGAGAGTGTATTTGTTTGCATATCCAGATCTATGCTTTGCAGCCATACCTCCCACATCAGCATAAGTAAGCATATTCATCATATTATAGCAGCCTGAGGTATGCAGTTAAAACACATCAACTTTTCAGGCTATTGAAAGGAGAGGACCTGTCTTGATTAAAGAATCTAATCATGTGAGGCGATAAGATGCTCTAGTCAAAGCAGGTCCTGTCCTACTGACAATCATATGACATTTCCTAATTGCACAGTTCAGTTCCACGAGGCCTGGGAAACATCTTGGGAAACTTTCACTTTGTTATTCCATCCGATTCCAAGCGTATCTGAGCTGATACTTCAAGACTTAGTACAGACACTCCAGAGCTGTTGCAGTATGGAGAAATTATATTAATTTGAAACAATAATTTTTGAGTGTTGATTTTCATTTAAAAATTGATGATTCATGTCCAGACTGTAAGATTCTACGTTTATTGGGAGTTGCTTTGCAGAATTTCATTAACTAATCCCATGTCACTTCGTTCTACAGATGTTTCAAGGTAACATTTCATTTAAGCCATTCCAGTGGTAGATATCAACTAAATGGTAACCTTAAAAGCACTGTTTCTAGTGGTGCTTATTCTGGTGCCAGCAAACATCCAGTTTTGGGAAGACGTACCAGTCCTGCTTATATAAGATTCTGTGGGAAGGAGACACTCCCATAAGGCAGGGCTTTGTAAGTTACATGAACATATGCTTTCTGCTTTAGAGTGAGGGGTTTTTTTGCTGTTGTTATTTTTCTTTCATTCCCTGGAAAATGAGCTTTGATCTTGGAATGCAGTTTGAGAAAGAAGGAATTGTTCAGCATGTAACTTGGTCACCTCTATTCTGATATGTGTGCACAGAAATAGAACAAGACACTGTCTGAATCTTCGTAGGGTGTAAATCATGGTTGCCTTCTTTACTGGGACAGTGAGGAAGGGCTCCAGGTATGTGCGCAACATTAAGATGACACTGATACTAAACCAGGCACTGGTAGTAGAAGGGGCAACACATGGACATAAGTCCTTCCAACAAGGGGTTAATAGTGGCTGGCTTTCCCTTTCAGGTGTTTCAGTGCTTCCCATTTCTTAGCTTTTGCCCATATATAGTGTTGCTTTACAGGCTAAATTCAACAGTTTTATGTCCAAAGTTCTTTAAGTAGTATCCTTCCTAGCTAAGTGAATGTTGCAGGTGGGAGAGGAAATGAGTAGTAGAAAATAAAGTCAAACAGTGAGGGCTGCATTTACCCATTTGCTTAACTGAGGGGAAGACAATGGTGTTTTTTCATCTGCATTCAAATGACATGCACTTGGGGCTTATTCTAGGTGTGTGTGAGGTAACTGGCTGAGACACTAGACAAATAGTTGTTCTCATTTGTTATTCTCAACAAGATTACAAGGAGGTCGATGGTGTTGTGAAAGAAACGTTTTCCCATCAAAGACTATAAGACTATTGGTGATACCAATTAAATCAGAAATTCTGGTACATCTTGAATGTTTCCTAAGGCTTTTCAGGGTTCACTGGCTCACCTGACAATGAATATGCTTTCTTCATGGGCATATGTTGGCTGATAAAGTGGGTGTGGATGGTGGGGAGATAACTGAACCCTAGAGAAGAGTTCAATCTGTCACACTGGCATACAGATTTACTGCTCTGCTGCTGGCTGTTTATATAAAGATCAAGGTCCGGTCCTTCCTTATCTGCCTGAATCAAGGCCAGATAATATCTCCACTAGTCTGAATATTTCAGGAACCGTACTTGATGATACGGACACCTGTTTTAGGCCTTTCACTTAGAAAGATAAAGATTGCAAACACAAGAATACAATCGCCACGTGGCACTCTGAATAAGGTCAGGAGTTTCACAGGCCCTCTAAGGTCACAAATGATGAAACAGACTACAAATGGTTAACTTTCTAGCTTTGCTCCAAAATAGTACAGATATTTACCAACTTGGCACTTGGATCTTTTTCTTTACCAAAAGAAAGTATCAAGCATTCTTTCTACAAGGTCAGAAAAAAAAAAAGTAAATATTTCTGTAAAGACTAGTTAGAATGGATGATCTGGAAGGATTTATCCTTGTCGGCTTCTTTAGTAGGAAGGGTCACTGTGATGTCAGAAGACCCAAAGCAGGAGTTTCGGGAAGGGTAGATCTAGGTCAATATGCTAGGGACAGTAGTGTCATTCCATTCCCCTCTCACAGTGATCAAAGCTCAATTTAACATTTTACCTCTACTGCTCCAGATAGAGCATTGTTCTGCAATCTGGCACCTCTGAGATCAAATGTACTTTTTAAAATAACTGTTCTTACGCTTAATTAGCTTTCTTTTCCTCCTTCGCTGCTATCTCCCCCCTTCCCCTTATTTCCTCCTGTTTTTCCTTTTGCCCTTTGTCTACTGAGACCTATCATATCTCCTCTCAGTCTGTGGTATTTCTAAGGTAAATAAACCAAATTCCTCTAGTCGCATCTCAGTTACTCTGGTCATCCTGACACCCCTTCTCTCCACCTCTTCCAGTCTGGATTAAGCTTCTTTGAACATGAGTGACCACAGTCAGGGACAAAGAGCGAGGAGGACAAGGACACAACCTTTGAGAGGCCAAACAGAAGAGGCACATCCTCCAGCCACTTGAAAAGCTGTTGATCCTAGCAGGGTGATAAAGCAGAACAAGTAACTCTAAAGTTTTTATCACTTTAATACATTTATTTATTTATTAAAGTGTTTCTTTAGTTAATGTTTGAAGGTAGTTTCCCACTAGAGACAGAACAAGATAAACTATATTTGCAGAAGATTAGATTGTATTGGTCTGTTTTATAATGAGAAAAGTGTTTGGGAGGAATTGGAAGACCCCTCCACTGAAAGTGGGACACGTCTTTGTTAAATAGCAAATTCATCAGGACTGATTTTTGAAAGGACTAAATAGTCTCGAATTCAGCAAAAATCTTGAGCATTTACAATAAAAAAGGGAAAATATTGTAACACAATGTTTCATTTTGCTTTTCAATTTTTTTTAAATTTTGTGGTAATACTAATATTTTTTCAACCTAACCTGAACATTTCTATCAGTTCTCCCACAGAACTGAGAAATACACTATCTAGAATCACAGAACAACTTAGGCTGGAAGGTATCTCTAGTCCAGCCTCCTGCCTATGAGGTGAATGGTATTTTTTCTTTTTTCATATGAAATAAACACCTGCAGTTGGAATATTGTTACACCATTAAAGAGGAAAGAAATCTGGGCTGAAGTGAGGACTTAGGCCTTGCTTTATCTGGCTGTTCTGCTGAAACTGTTTTTTCTTTTAAAAACTAGCCAAGAGAAATAGCTTATCCTCATCTCAGACTGAACAGAGACAGTCAGAGGTGTCCTGTTTTAATATTGTTAAACATTGCTGCCTAAAGTCCTGAGATCTACTTTAATGAACACCAGTAGTAATACAACTGAGATCCCTGAGAAAGAGCAATTCAGAAAAATTTTCAGTGCTTAAAAAATTAACACCAAAGCAAAAGCCTGCTGGAGATGATAGAAAGAAACAATAGTGAAATAGAACTAAAAGCTTCTAAAAGCCTAAAGCCATTTAAAGTTATGGAAAAATATTCAAAACAAGGCTTTGACAGCCATAGGGAAACCATTAAACAGGAAAAGGCAGACGGAAGATGTTAATGTTTACGAAGCCTGGAGATGCAGTTTGGATACAGCATGGCACTTCACAGGCTCAGCACATAGAAAGCAGTACATAGGTCATCTTCTCATGCCTGTTCTTGCCAGACTAATGCCATAAAAATCAAAGATACTTTTCTTCTGAGAAAAAAAACAAACTCAGTAAAGAACCCAAGCATCCCCCCCCACCTCCACCCTTCTGCTGAGATGGTGTTTGAGATGACATGGGAAACTGAAGACTTGACAAGAACCATTAAAACAAGAAATCACAGAAACTATTAGTTCCAGAGTCACTGCTGTCTATCCTGTGCCTAGACAATATGGTGAGTTCATCATGTACACGATGTTGTGATGACACTATGAAACCTTACAATAACAAAATAATAAAGTTCTGTGATGTCATCCAAACCCTGAAGTTGTCCTCTGCAACTCTCTCTCTAGAATAAATCTGCTGTATCTATCCTAATTGGATTTAAATATATTTCAACAGCTCTTTTGTGAGATCACAATATCTAATTTCTCACCTTTATTGAATCTGACAGCCTCTAAGATTTTTGACCATGCTTATTTTGTGTTATGAATGAAGAAGAGTTTGCAGACACAATTATTCTGGGTTTACATGGCAAGGTTTTGGTAGTGGGGGGATTACAGCGCTGGCTTCTGTGAGAAGCTGCCAGAAGCTTCTCCTGTGTCTGATAGAGCCAATGCCAGTCGGCTACAATACAAACCCACCACTGGCCAAGGTTGAGCCCATCAGCTACAGTGGGAGCACCTCTGTGATTACATATTTAAGAAGGGAAAAAAAAACTGTAGTGAAATAAAAGCGGCAGAGAGGAGTGAGAATATGTGAGAGAAACAACTCTGCAGACACCAAGGTCAGTGAGGGAGGAGGGGGAGGAGGAGGAGGAGGAGGTGCTCCAGGCACCGGAGCAGAGATATAGTGGTATCCCGTGGTGAATATTGTGGTGAAGACCATAATGAAGACCATGGTGAGGGAGGCTGTACCCCTGCAGCCCATGGAGGTCCATGGTGGAGCAGATATCCACCTGCAGCCTGTGCAGGACCCTGCACTGGAGCAGATAGATGCCCAAAGGAGGCTGTGACCCCATGGAGAGCCCACACTGGAGCAGGTTTGCTGGCAGGACTTGTGACACATGAGGGACCCGCACTGGAGCAGTCTGTTCCTGAAGGGCTACACCCTGTGGAAAGGACCCACGCTGGAGCAGTATGTGAAGAACTGCAGCCTATGGGAAGGACTCACGTTGGAGAAGTTCATGGAGGACTGTCTCACGTGGGAGGGACCCCACACTGGAGCAGGGGAAGAGTGTGAGGAGTCGTTCCCCTGAGGAAGAAAGAGCAGTAGAGACAACATGTGATGAGCAACAGTCCCCATTCCCTGTCCCCCTGTGCTGCTGCTTGGGAGGAGGTAGAGAAAATCAGGAGTGAAGTTGAGCCTGGGAGGGGCAGGGGGAAGATTTGGTTTTATTTCTCATTATCCTGCTTTGATTTAATTGATAATAAGTTAAAATAATTTTCTTCAAATTGAGTCTGTTTTGCCAATGTCAGTAAATGGTAAATGACCTCTCCCTGTCCTTGTCTCAAGCCCCTTATTATATTTTCTCTCCTGTCCAGTTGAGGAAGGGGAGTGATAGAGCAGCTTTGGTGGGCACCTGGCATCCAGCCAGGGTCAACTCACCACAGCAGTAGATAAGGTGTGTTTGTGTGTGTTGGCTATTTCCTTTTCTCTCTTCAAATAATTCCTTATGCATCTGCTTCTGTTTCTTCCAGTTTGAACTGACTGATAGGTAACCCAGACGCCATTTAACCACCTGTCCTGTTTTTGGCTGGCCTTAAGCTAATTTTCTTTTTAATAGCTAGAATAGTGTTGTGTTTTGGATTCAGTATGAGATTTGGTGTGAGAAGAAAATTGATAATATACTGATGTTTTTAGTTGTTGCTAAAAAAACACAGACTTTTCAACTTCTAGTGTTTTGCTAGTGTACAGGTGCACAAGAAGGTGGAAGGAAGCACAGCCAGATCGGTGGATCCAAATTGGCCAATGGGATATTACATATTATACAATATTAGTATATTGTACTTAGCATATAAATGAGAATCAGCTGGGAAGTAGGCTCTTTCTCTTCTGGGACTGCAGTTTTGGGATTTTCTCTCCTCTGAGGTCACTAATCAGGAATGGGCTGGGACTTGATCAGCAGGTGGTGAGCAGTTACACTGTGTATCACTCATTTGTATTTTTATTATTCTTATTATTGTCATCATTATTATTTTAAATTTTATTTTACTCCTATTATTAAATTGTTCTTATCTCAACCCACAAGTCTCCCTCCCTTTATCCCTTCAGTTCTCCCCCCACCCCCTCAGACAAGGGAGGGTGAGCAAGTGTCTGTGTGGTGTTTGCCCACCAACATACACAAAACCTAAGCCAACATGCAATCACAACAGAAATTGCAACTTTGCAGTAGGAGGGTGAGAAAGAAACAAAGTTCAACCTTAACTGTGGAAGAAGGATAGCAAGCATAACTTGTTTGACTCTAACACTATCTCCATTCCCCACCCCTCTAATGAAATGCCAAGCTTAGCTTGTATATATGCAAAGCTGAGATGAGCATGAGCCTTGGAGCCTGTGTCAGTCACATTGGTCAAAGACACTCAGATGACCTCCATGCCACTTCTATAAATACCTACTTCTTCCTCTTTCAGATGCTCCATGACAACTATTTTCTATAGAAGGATTGCTTTTGTTTACAATTGCTGAAGAAACCAAGCTATGTTAACAGTACTGAAACCCATAGAGCTGGTTTTTCTGATGACAGGACCAGGCCGCCTCCTCCTACTTGGCCAAGTTTTCACATCTCAGCAATGATCTTGGACCTTCTTTCTTGGGCATCTGATTTGAAACACCTTGCAACGGAGTGTGCTAAGTGTGCCCTCTGCCAAGGTGGCACATGGGCCACACCTGCACAGGGGCCACCCTTCAGTGCTGGGAACAACGGCTTTTTGCTCTAGTGAGGGGCTTTTTCACAGGCAGCTGAGAACAAGGCTGTTTATTCAATAGCAACATTCCAGTATTGGAACAAAGTCCCACTTACAGTTTAGCTATATCTATGAACAAAAGTCTGCATCTGGATAAAATGCCAGTACAACCTAAAAATCATGTGGAGCAATCCACAGCAAAATGCCTTTTTCTATATATTTTATTCTTCTGGTCCCCCTTCATTAATTTCTGTGACAAAACACTTGAATACAATCAGAGGTAGAGTCTTACTCAGTGAAGAAAACCTCCTTTTAAAATAAACTTTTCCCTCTTTCTTTTTAGAGGAAAGATAGAAGTCGGATAACAAAGGACTGACAGTTGGCCTAAGCTAGTAGTCAAAGGCTGTACATAGCTTTTGTAAGAGAATGTGATGATTCAATCCTTATATTTGTTCAAAATTAGAAAATATCACCAATTCACCAATTCCCTTCTGTTGGTATTTTATTTTCTCCCATGAAATTCTATTCCTTAGTTCCTGTTTTTAAAAACCTCAAATAATTTAATATTTCTGTGCCTAGAATGCTTTCTGTGGATTAGACTATTTAGACCAGGAAGGAAATGTCAGACTTGTTCTAATTCTTTGTTAAACTACACCATCATCTGTCAGGTGTGATGCTTAACATGTGTAACAGCCATTCTCTTTCTTGTTTGTGGCTACATTCAGATCAAAATATATCTGTATGAGCAAAGAGAGCAGTAGGCCAGGTGGGGAACTGTATTTCAAAAGGTTGCATAAAATTAACTTTGTTTCCCAAATGGGACACAGTAGGTCCCCATGGAAGATGCCAGAGACTAGTTAACGCTTAATTATATATATTTTCACAGAACCTACTAAATGGACCATATGAAGCTTTTCTAATTGCTTTAAAGATTACAGTAAACTCCTGCCAAGCTAAGCCAAATCATTTAGGTTGCAATTTGGGAGGCTAATGTATTTTCCCTGTTTTTTTCCAAATAATTGTGTTCCTGATTCTGTCAGCAAGTCCTGAACACAGGATAAGTTAAAAGCCTCTTCCCCTGCAAGTCCATGCTGAGCTAAATGGATCATAGACTCAGAATATCTCAAGTTGGAAGGGACCTGTAAGGATCATCAAGTCCAACTCCCTGCTCCTTGCAAGACTATAACCATATGACTAAGAGCATCATCCAGATGCTCCTTGAACTCTGACAAGCTTGGTGCCATGACCACTTCCCTGGGGAGCCTGTTCCAGTGACAGACCACCCTCTCAGTGAAGAACCTTTTCCTAATGTCCAATCTGAATTTCCCCAGACGGAGCTTCATTCCATTTCCTCGTGTCCTATTGCTGGTCACCAGGGAGAGATCAGCAGCTCCCCCTCCACTGCCCCCCTTGAGGAAGTTGTAGACTGGGGTGAGGTTGCCCCTCAGTCTTCTCTTCTCCAAGCTGAACAAACCAAGTGACCTCAGCCACTCCTCATACATCTTGCCCTCAAGGCCTTTTACCCTTGGTCACCCTCCTCTGGACACACTCTGAGTCTGATGTCCTTCTTACAGTGAGGTGCCCAGAACTGCACACAGCACTACACCAGTGCAGCACAGACTGGGATACCCACCTCCCTCGACTGGCTCTGTCCCAGGTAGGGAATCGGGATCTTGCTCTTGTTAAATTTCATACGGTTGGTGATTGCCCAGCTCTCTACCTTCAAGGGAGTCCACAGCTCCTCCTAGTTTAGTAACATCAGCAAACTTATATTTGATTCCTATGTCCAGATCATTTATAAAAACATTAAAGAGCACTGGCCCTAAAATTGAGCCCTGGAGAACGCCACTGGTGACTGCTCATCAGCCTGAGGTAACGCCTTCGAGCCCAACCCCTTGGGCAATTGCTCACCCAACATATTATGGACCTGTCTAGTGGTGTGCTGGACAGTTTATCCAGAAGGATACTGTAAGAGACAGTATCAATGACTGTGATCCTCCAAAGCTGTGGGTTTATTTGTGCACATCAGGCTTTAACACTGCTCCCAGCTTTGTGCTCCTAGGCAGGAGAATGGTGACATCCAGCATCTCAAGTGCACTCCCTGTCCTTGCTCAGCCTTGCCTTTCCTCTGAAACTCAGTACAGCCTCCTGTGCTCCTGTCCACTGCCCGGCGTTGGCTATTGCCTCCACACACTCTGCAGTTCTCACAAGTTAAAATATTCAGAAAATGAAGGGACTGAGAAGCAGGTATGCCTAATCAGAAATGTCCATTTCACTATGCCACAAGCTCTATTTGCTTGTGCTCAGCAACCCATGTAACAAGAGATACCCCCCATAGGAAGGTATTAAATGCAAGCAGCACACCTCCTGCTGTGTCCCCGCTTTGCTTTTCCCTGCTCACAGATTCACAGAACCACATGCTGCAAGGCCATGGGAGGTGGAAATATAGGAGGCTTTAAAACCTGTCATGGAGCTGTGTAAAGAGGCAACTCCCAGATACTATCAATTGTTTGGCACTGTCTTTGTTTTCTGGCGAGTTTGTTTCAAAGGTGTGAGGTTTATTTTTTAAACTTTCCTTGAAGTTACTGGCATTGAGGAAGGTAATTTATTTACATAGAATTGGCTGGAGTTTAGACGTAAAGATAACCCAAGGTAACCTTCCCTTCTCTGTTTTCCCCAAAAGAAGTTTATTCAAAGCCTTTATCGAACCCTCTCCTCCCACAGACTTGTGAGCAGAAAGATGGCGTAAATGGATTAGCACATAGTTCCACCTGCAGCAGTCACAGCGTAAAGGCCAACCAGTGAAAAGTTCAAGAAAGTAAGTAACATCGTCATAACGCATAGGTCTGGGGATCGGGTCAATAGAGCCTTGTGAAACACACAGCTTGGGGCTGGCCCAGCCCTTGAAGCAAAAAGCTGAAAACGAGATTGAGTCTGACACTGCAACGAGAGGAAATACTCGAGCTATTAAGGAGGAACGTGCTGTATTGCTAATTGCAAGTTTTTAACATACATTGCCCCTTCAGTAAAAGCACAAGTGGGACTCAGGAGGGTTGGCTCTGTCCCCACCCTTGGCATAAGAGGCAGCTCTTGGCCCTTCAGTTCTCTCTCTGTGTAAGCCTCTGCTGCAGCTCGGGGTGACAGAACCTGTGAAGAGGGCTGCACTGTACTGGTTTGTACCATTTTGTACCATTGGTGGTCTTAGACAAGAATTTCCAAGTCTCTTTTCCTAAGGCAAAAATATCGTCCATTTGCTTTAAAAATGCTGAAAAACTCTGAATAAAATTAATAAAGTTTTTTTTAAGCTAAAAATTCACTTTCAAGCAAAAAGACAAAAGAAATCAAAAGCAATGGCAAAGCCAGTTCAACTGGCAGGGAAAATGGTTTTCAGGTATCCTGTGTGGAAAACAGAAATATGAAAGTCTTCACTGAATTTTGAGATGACATTTTCCACTAAAAAAAATCTTTGGCTGTCTCGGATGCTATCTGAGCAAGTCCATATTAACTATTCCTGTTTATTGGTCACTTCTGATATTAAATAATTTCATGTTGCCTTCCAAAGATGAAGAAGTTAAAAAAGCTACAACACCAAGTTTGCCTTTATTAGATTGAACTCTTTTTATCTGGTAACATCCTGTGACAAGCTGGTATGAACATCTGCTTCTAATTTGTGGCATGTCTTAAGTTATAGCTGTATCTGTCATACTCATTAATACTTCTACCACTCCAAAAGTATTGAGCTGGTGTAGTTAGTCTATGTCTTGTTTAATCTTTCTTCGCTGGTTTTCCATGTAATTATCTTTTCTAATGTCCAACAGAACTTTTTTGGTGCTCAGCTTCAGTTATTTTTATTAATGTTATTTTGAAAATCATAAAATCATTATAGACCCTTGTTTAAAGGCAATCTTCTGTTTTAATGAGCCATCTTTCTGAAATAAAGCCACTCTGCAGGTGAAGAACAGTGTCATAACATCAAAAATTACTGCAGAAGGCCATTATTTCATCCCATTCAGAGATATAACCTCACCAGAACTAGGCTATAGTTGTAGTAACAAAGGTGAAATTGCGTATGTCTCACAGCTTATTCTGTGTGTTTTTAGCATTTCAGTACAAACTTGTTTCTAGTTCTCTGTAGCTTAGTGGTATTCACTGTTTGGTGCATTTTTCATCAAAAATGGGCAAAAGATCATGCCTAAATTTGGGTCAAATAGAGAATCCAGTGCTGAGAATTAGATTCAACTTTGTATAATTGGGAGCTCATGTCACACACATAGAGAGGTCTTTTGACCTAAGTAAGGTGGGACTTCACCTGCTGCTCTGGTCTGTCTTTCTTGAAACTTCCTTCTTGTCAGATAAGAAGCTCCTATATTGATTAACACAAGGAATTATGTCCTACAGCTGCAAAGACATCTCTCCTTGTGCTTCCTCCAGCAGCCTCCTCTTCCCACACAGTACTGCCTTAAAGACCTGCAATGTTCTTCAATAAATGCCAGCAGCAGGGTTCAACCATTTTTCACTTTCATTTTGGTCTCTCCTTCTCTTACTGCCCTTGCTATGGCCTGATCTGACCCTAGGATTTACCACAATTAAAATCTGTTTCTTTTTCTAAGTAACTGGCCTGCAATATTAGCTTAACTACTGCTGCTAGAGAAAGGCTGTGTATTGAAAAATGACATATCCAAAATCATATTGAATAGAGAAGACCTCGGAAGTCACATGCTTTGGAACGCAGACACCACTGAAGCTACCATTTCACTCTTACAGTCTTCCTGGACTTGAACACCTTGGCAGCGAGCACACAGGAGCTGGACTGGGAAGCCAGCTGCTGCCTGAGAATGCTGAGAAGTTGGCACCCAGTAGAGGAAACTTAATACCTGGCACAAAACACTCCGTTATCTTGGCCACGGAGCAGTCCTCCCTTTCCCTGGAGATCCCTTTATTTGCATAGATAAAAGCTTTTCATGTGTGTGTTTCTGCAGTGCCTACAACGCTGACCTAAAAAACCCAGCCATATCATGGTGACAACCAGACCGTCTGAGCGTGCAGCAAAATGCTGTTCACACCACACAGAGCACATGGTCACAGTTAGGATCCCTGGGGAAAAGGACCACAGGGTCATGACTGATCGAGAAGCAAGAACCTTTAAAGTATGTATCATCATCTGAAGTATCCAAATCAGAACAATGTTAGGAGCCAGATATACACACTGAGACGAGGGATCCAAGGCACACTTCCCTTGCCAGAGCAATGCAAGGCTCATTTATTATACTTTCATACGCAGCAAATGTGTAATACCTGGGGAAAAGTACACACAGGACCTTCTCCTGAAGTAGCTCCCTCCTTGTGACATCCCTCCCTCAGAAAGCCTCCCTGTTCTCTTCTTCACATATGCTATTCCCTGCCCATGCATTTGCCACTAATTCATGCAGGTTCTTAGAAGACTTTTATTTAAATAACTCCAGCTATAAAGAAGCATGGGTAGGATTTCACCATTTTATTTTATGGCTATTTGATTGCTGTGGAAGTGGTGGTCAAAGAAACCTGATGTAATGAGGGACGGTCCTGGTCCCCAAGAACTTGCTGGGCATGCTGATTAAAGGCAGAGAGATGCTGAGAAACAGACCCACACAGGAAAACTGGTTTGAGGAAGAGCAAACATTCAGTCAGAGTGGTGGTTTGATTGGGAGAGGAGGGGGGAGGAGAATCTTAGTGTTTTAAAGCACTTTTAAAAAGGAAGGTGCTGTACAACTGCTAAAGTACCTTAATCTCACTATCCAATAAAAGATAATTTCCACTAAAAATAAAAGATACCCTGAACTTCTCAGAAGAAAGCTTGCTCTTACAAGAACTGCAGCCCAATTATCATCTAAGGATATAAGGACTTTGAAAGGACAAATATGTTTTGGGGTGCTTATTACCCATTTTTTAGAAAATGTTAATGCATATATAATGTACATCAATTCCCGCATTCTCTGATACCTCCCTGGCGACACTGCAGTTGATGAATCAAAATGCATTCTTGTAAGGAAGAAAAATATCTTTGTGCTTGTGCTGGTAAAGCAACAGGGACAGCAAGAGCAGATTCACCACAGAAATACAAAGAGGTTGTAGGACCATCCGGCAGTGTTCAGTGTCAGCTCGTATGGGAGTGGCACCCATTCTTGTACTGTCTTTCATCACCATTGCTGTGGCATTCAGGACGAGGTTGGTATGCATCTCAATCTTATCTCAGTAAATGTAGCAACATCAGTTACAAGAGTTTAATTGTTTGTTCTTTTAGTTCCATTTCTGCTTTTGACATTGATTTTTGTTTGTACAGTACATATGTATAGGAGGGAAAGAATTACATGAGCTTAAATGGTGATGTCAAGGCAATACAATCAAAGATAGTTTGTTTGAAGTACCACAAAAATAATGAGATCAGAGGCACACACAGACTGTTGAGAGTAGAATGTGCAAACAAAAAGAAATGTCTTGTATAAGCTGCTGCAGCATTCTTAATCAGGAAGTTTTCACTGTTGTCAGGCTTAGTTAGTCATTAAGTTCATTGTTAATTATAACCCTCCCAAATTTTATTCCACAGGATTCTCAGGATATAGGCTTTCTGACTGGGACGATCTCTGACAGCAACACCATCAGAAATAAACCTCTCCTGTAGAAGACTCTGACCATATTATGAGGTTCATGGAGGTCAGCCTCATTAGCCAGGTACAACTCACTATGGACCAGAAATCTAGCATCACAGCCAACTTAATGGGTAAAGACTCCAACTGCTCCTCATAATTACAGTTTTAATATCTTGTTCTAAAGCAAAGGTACTGCTTCATATTATTTGTACATCTTATTCTCTGTAAAACAGATGAAAATTCTTAAGATGAAGTAAAACTTTAAAATGATATTTCACTTTTGCTGAAGGTACAGGGAGCTAGACTAGGAAATGGGACTGGGCATTCACATTATACAATGAACAATTTGTACAAGCAATGATTTACAACCTGTGAAAACTTGTATATTGTGCAAAACACTAATGAAAACCCCTTATTTCTTGTGATGTAATGTCCACACTTCCACCCAGGTCTTATATGCATACAGAACTTGGTTGTTGATGACAGTGAAGTCTGCCCATATTTCAGCTCTCAGGCCGAGGCACACTTTGCCACTGAGTACCTGCTCTTCATGTAGAGACGGTGTGATGATTTGTGAGCATGTTGTGAACACATCTTGTACTCATTATTAATACATCTTACAGCTTAAAGCAAAACTGATAATCACCACTGACTGTTTAAAGTGCTGCACTGACTGAATAAATTGTTACTGAACTGGTTAAAAAGAATTTGTTTTGGCTTTTGGCAAGGAAATACTTCTAAAGGTCACAACTGATCACAGAATGAACATTAAATGCACTGAGAGAGAAAGGTGAGGGTTTCCAGGAAAAAAAAATGGGGACTAGAAATAACCGTCAGGTCAGAACCATTCATTCTCTTGAGAACTGGAATTCCCCAGTGTAGTAATAACCTGACCTGATTCAGTGGAAATAACTTAAAGGCCAGGGAATGGCAAACAAAAGCACACACCAGAAAGCTGCAAACAGAACTGGCACTGCAGGATCAGGATTTCATCACCTCCAGGAAAAGACAGTCCGCATGTTCCCGTGGGGAATACCAGAACAGTTGCTCTTGCCCTACAGGTGCATGACTGGATCCAAGACAATTGCAGAGGACAAGTACTGTAGAGAAACCAATCATCTGCCCTTCCCATAAGGTGCACGGACAGCTCTCAGTAACAGCATTCAGAAACTACTCTAAAAATAATTGGCAGTTGCCAAACTAAATCCTCCGAACTAAATGTTCTTTTGCTTCATAATTTTATGTTTGTATTTGCCACATTGCTATGAAAAACTGTAGCACTTCTCATTAAAAGATGTTCCTAATTCCATTATCCTATAAAAATTATTTGCCTTAGAGACTTAGGAATAATGGGAAAAGCCCATCAGCCTCATTCTTGCAATTCCTATTAGAAGTGGTTGGAAATTTAACCACAGAACAATTCTCCAAAAGAGTATTAACTTGCTAGAGCTGTGTAATGGGTCTTTGGCAGCATTCATTTTGTATCTGTTCTCTACAGAAACATTTTGTTTCAACTTAAATTAATTCAATTTTAATGTTCCTTTCAGTCCAATAGAATTAAAAATCTTGGTTTTAACATTGCTGCAATGGTGAAGTCATGAATGCTTTGATCTAGTAAAAAAGTTATTTTAATCGGGTTGTTTTGATATTTTAGAAGTAAAATCTATCATAAAAATAGTAAAAAAAATCAGCTTTTTGTAATGATTCGAAAGAAAAGAATTATCAGAATTTCTACACAGACAAATTTTCCTTTTTTTCTTACATTGCAAAAGCAGATGAGATAAAAGGAATTACTCACATTATTTCACTTTATCATGACTTACAGTACATTCTTACAAATTTTAAAGCAGAGACCGTATGGCTTGCCAGCCAGAACAAGGAACTGGAGACTATGAACCTGAGTCTGACACAAGGCTCACTGCTGACCAGTTTCTATCTTCTTTCTCACTCACAGCTGTCATGGAGCCCGTGGGAGGCTGGGATATGCCTGGAATGCAGACACACAGCTTCAGAGGGTAATTTCAACTTTCTGTTTCCTCCTATATAAAACTGGGATAACTACTATGCTACCTATCTAACCTAAGATTATCCTTGTGTAGCATTTTGTAGTGCAGAGCAACTCAAGACCTTGCACCTGTTTGATTCATCAGTAGGACTAGTACAGTGTTAAAGATCACATGTGGTTATTCCAAAAAGCTGTATGTATAGATGTGGGTGTCCCTCAGTTCTGATAGCTGATGTGTCTCAACACAGGCAGAGCCCAGAGGCATTGCTAAACGCTTTCCAGAATCTGACTGCAGTGAGGAAAGAGAGACATGTTCTTCACCATACATAAAAGCTACATCTCCTTAACCTCCCTCCTCCCCTCACCCACCAGCCAGTCTGCCCTGGAATTTGTAATTTCAGACCCAGACTGGGAGCAGACACCCAACGAGTGGTGTGATGCTAGCACACTTTTGCAGAACTTTGTCTGAAAGCAAAGCTTGACTAGCTGTCGCTTTCTCCCTGATGCCTGTCTGAGGATCACACTGGGGGTAAAAATATCAAGACCAGGGGAATATCCATGGACCCTACAGCCCTTCAAGACAACAAAGCTGAACTTCTGGCAGCCTCTCAGAAGCTAATAGCAGACCCCGACTAGACTGGGGAGGAGTACTAGCAACAGAAGATACCGTTTCATCTTTTGTGAAATTATCACGATATCAGCAGGTGACATGCTATTAACTTTTAGGACAGCGTAGGCTCTAAGGGCTATAGCTGGGTGTGGGAGAGAGGTGTTTCTCTGTCTCCCAAAACTCATGTACACATTCCTCAGCTACCGTGACCTCACTGAAAGGGTGGAGGAAGGGCAGGAGGACTTCACCTCAAGATAAAGGTGTTTCTGCTGAAACAGAAAGTACAGGTGAGACAGACTTTCTTCTTCCCAAGCCCCCATCCCACAATATTCACCCACTCTCAGGACTCCCCTCTGGCCCTGCACTTCAGGAAAGTTAAAACCCCACAGCATGCCTCCACCAAACTGGTGCCCACACACACAGGCTGCATCTAGTGTCGTGTTTTAAGACTGTGGTAGTTTGGCACAGCATGCACTGAGAGTGCCAGGGTGTAGTGACCTCCCTTTGCAATGCAACAGTGAGAAGAACACGGACAACCTTCCTCCTATATAGGAAAGTCTTTCCCTTGAAGGCTTCTCTCCTCAGATTGCTCAACTAACAAGCACCCTGTGGTCTTTTCTGACTTGCACATAGCTGTAGTTGGGAAGAAGGGTTCCCACTCATCTGGGGCAGGTCTAGGAATCACATCCTGTCTGATTAAAATGGGCTCCACTTTCCCAGCACCAGAACTGGTGAACGCAGTTCTTAACCGTTGGAGGCTCCCCAGCTGACCACAGCACAGCAGCCAGGCATGGACCGCAGAGTATAACCCTCTCCAAACTGCTGTGAGCAAATCTCGTCACTGAACAACCTGAGTCAGATGTCAGATTTGCCAGTCCCTTGCCCTGTGGTTACTCTGTGCTCCAGCTGGATCTTTCCAAGGTAATTATGCTCCAGAGGAGGAACTGTTTGCTCAGTAGGGAGAGTTTTGTTATTGTATGAGAAAATGCTTCCAAGGGACTGGAACAAAACCAGGGACCCATTCGCTGCCAGATCAAAACCAAACACTGACCAGTCGCTCTCCCTCCCTCCATACAAAGGTAAATACAAAAGCAGCCTTTTTTTTTTTTCTCCCAGGTCTTCCCAGCAATACTTTCCTTCCCATAATACAAGAAAAAAAAAAAAAAACAAGTGACAGTAAAGCCTCTGCTAAGAATTATAGAAATACCTGTTTAGAGGATAGCTAAAAATTTTTACCTGCAGGATACAGTTTGCCTGCAGCAAAAAGTTTAGAGGATTACACTGAAGCAGTACTTGACCAGTTCTTCAGGAAGTACTTCACAGATTTTTCATGGCAGAATTTTGGGGGGTAATTTTCTGGGCAGTCTGTGCAGGAACCCAGAAAAACATTCACAGAGTTACACCTACACAAATAATTGCTTTTTATGACTCACACAAGAAGTTTAGAAGATTGTGAAAAAAAGGGCTTACCCTTAGAAAACTATTAGATCAAAAATCTTGGACAAACACCATAGGTTTCCTACATCAGGCAGTGACCAAAAAAAAAAACCAAACAAAAAAACCAAACAAACCCAAAAAACAACATAGAAAGACAATTAGGAGGAACTAAAGAAAGATTCTCTGAGGAGTTGTCTTCTTCTCCAATACAGAGCCTGGGACAAGTTTAGATGCAGGCATAATTACTGGATGTCTGATTTAGGGTTTTCCGTGGATTTATCTCAGTGAAGTAGTAACAAGAAATGTATTTTCTAAAAAGTAAGAAAATTCCCATTGTAAGTCTTTTCAAGTGGAACACCTTCTCTAAGGAAGTTCTATTATAAGCCCTTTTGGTACATGTTAGAAGAGGGAGAAAGAGGGTTTGATGATGGATGTTGAAGGTGCCTTGATAGTCCCCCTTTCTTCTAAAAGACGACTTACTGGCTTTGCTGGTATTACCAAGCATTCCCAACAGCAAGAAACTTCATTTTCTGAGACTGAAATGAAGGAAGGAGGTGAAAGAATGAAAGAAGCCACAGCTTCCCACTTCGTAAATCAAGCAGCAAACTCCAGCAAAGGAGGTGATGTGCTTGTTTATTTAATGGAATACAAGGCAGGACACCTGTACTAAGTTCTGTAACAGTTACCTATGCCAGGAGCATCCCAGCACTACTCTGGTCATTTGTGTAATGGAGTTTGAGGGAAGGCTAACAAATTTGGAAGAAACAACCAGCTCTTGGGTCTGACCATATGCAGCTTGCTGTGTTAAAAAAAAAAAAATCACTCAGGAAAACATGTTTTCTATCAGAAGGAAGACAAAAATAAAGCTTAACCAGTTCTGCTGAAACTAAAGAAGGTCAGTAGAAAGAAAGTAATAATGGCCCAGGAGAAAAAATGTCAAGTAAAATCAGACACAAAACCTAACTTTGGCTCTGAGAAATGCAGTGCTAAAGCTCTGTAAGAGCTGTGAGCCAGACAGGAAGATGTGCAAGTACAGAAAGTCAGAGATTTGCAAAATAGAAAAGGTAAGCTTAAAAAAAGAAAAGTAGAACCTATGAGATCATTACTAGCAAGGATGACTGACTCCAGCCCTTCTCAGTGCAAGGATGGTGAGGTTCAGCTCTGAAATGCTGACCTCACAGCTTTTAAAAGGTAGGCTGGCACAAAAGCAAAGGAGGGAAAAGGGAAAGCACAGCGAGGCTTTGGGTGCTTCTCTCTTTCATCAGGATTGATTGCAGTGAATGAGACTAATGGGCAGCACCAGATTTCTCAATATTAGCTTTAAATTTCGTTGGAAATGGCAAAAAAATCTGTTAGTTTCTTGTTAAAAAGAGCCTTACAGAAAGAAGAATGTTCCTTCTTGGCTGAAACATGGCATTTTTGTCTGTGTGTGTTCATTCTGTGTGGAATTTTTATCTGTATTATTTCTTCAGGTTTGGAAAGTTAAGACATTAATACTACCAGGATATTTTGAAGCTTATCAGAAAAGCTCTAGAGCATTCCTTCAGTTCTTGTATCTTAAGGTTGTTTTGTAGAATCATACAATCACAGAACAGGTGTGTTGGAAGGGACCTTAGAGATCATCTGGTTCCAACCCCCCTGCTATGAGCAGGGACACCTCCACCTCCTTCTCCCAGTTCTTACCTTCACTTTTTTCAACTTGGGTGGTGTGGCCAGAGCGCTTGCCTCTGAAGACCAAGGCAAAGAAGTCATTGAGCACCTCAGCCTCCTCCATATCCCTTGTGGCCAGGTCTTCAGTTTCCTTCCAGAGAGGGCTTACGTCTTCCCTAATCTTCCTTTTATCACTGATATACTTGTAGAAGTTGTTCTTGGTCCCCTTTATGTCCCTGGCTAGATTTAATTCTATCTGGGCTTTAGCTTTCCTAACCTGATCCCTAGCTGCTCAGACAGCCTCTTTGTTTAACTCCCAGCTAACCTGTTCTTGTTTCCACTCCTTATATATTTTATTTTTCTGCTAGAGTAAGTCCAGGAGTTCCTTGTTCATCCATGGAGGCCTCCTGGCATTCTTGCCCACCTTCCTCTTTCTTGGGATGCACTGCTCCTGTGCTTGGAGAAGATGGCCCTTGAATACTGACCAGCTTTCTTGGGCACCTCTTCCCTCCAGGGCTTTGTCCCATGACACTCTGCCAAGCAGGTCCCTGAAGAGGTCAAAGTCTGCTCTCTTGAAGTCCAGAGTAGTGAGTTTGCTGCACACCCTCTTTGACCCCCTAAGGATCTTGAACTCAACCATTTCATGGTACAAATACAGGTATTTAAGTTGGGTCCCCATTGTGGCTGGATTCCAAATGGGGGTTCCCTTGTCCTGCACTTCAGGTGCTCTCTTCCTGGCCTGTGATCCTACTCCAGGCCCAGGGCATCCATTACTATCATTGGCCTTGAAGTGGGGTGGATTTAAGATCCCCTCCCCAGGCAACTCTTGTTTAAAGCCCTCCTGACTAAGTTGGAAAGCTTGTTGCCAAATATGCTCTTCCCCTTCTCTGAAAGATGTGCCCTAACAGCCCCCAGAAGACCAGACTTCTCGGAGAGTCCTGTGGTAAAAAATAGCCAAATGCCATGGCCACACCCATGACACCACTCCCTTAATCACTTATTGATTTTCTCAATTTTGTCATCCCTTTCCCTCCCCTTCCCTTTAACAGGGAGGATTGATGAAAAAACTACCTGTGCTCCCAAGTCCTTCACTGCTGCTCCCAATACCTTGTAATTGCTCTTTATACTCTTCAGACTGCTTGCAGCTGTGTCACTGGTTCCTACATGAAACAGCAGCAGCAGATAGCAGTCAGTTGGTTGTACAAGGTTCGGCAACCTCTTTGTCACATCCCTGATGCAGGCCCCTGGTAAGCAGCAGAAGATACTTAGGGCCTAATTTGCAAAGTATTAAGCTTTGAGAAGGTTCCAGCCGCTAGTGAATAGAAAGAGAAACTAAGCACCAAAATACGACAAATCTAAAATTTAAGAACTTTTGTTGTTTCAGCCATCTTTTTGGACAATGCCATGGCTCAGAAAGGGACATGAAAAAGTGTTTTTTCTTCTCCCAGGGAAATTGTTTTATGTTATATAGACAGAATCATTCCAAGTGGATACAGACATTTCCCTACAGTGGCTGTATGTATCCAGATTACCCTGCACTCTCTCTGTGGTAGGTTCCCTTTGAAAGCAAGGATGTCACTGGAAGCCATCTGGCACATCCAGCTAGGAGCCAAATTTCCTTGTGCAGACAAAGTGCGAAAAGCTAAGGATCTCCAGAAGACAAGCAAGGGACATTAGGTCAGGAAAACATAAGTTTAGACCCTCCTCCAAACATACCAGTATCTCTAAGCTCCCTTAAAAGTCAACACAGAAAGAGGAGCAATGCCAGAAGTCAATTCAGACTTATAAGACAAGAAACAAACTGCTGGGGCACCTTTTTGACCACTGAATATAAAGGAAGCCAGAGGTCTTGCAGTGCAGGTGGTATGTCTGCTCACAGATGAGGACAAGCCCACAGCCATACTCTGTAGTGCCTGAGCAGCTGGTCTGGCACCACCAGTACCTTTCATGAACATTTGTTCAGTTACCCCTCCCCTCTCACTCAGCTTTGATAGTATTCTGTGGGACGGTGTGGTTTTCACAAATATATCAGTGTAGTTACCAAAAGGGGTGGAACTGGTCTTCTTCTGAGTGGTACACTGAACCTCCAGTAATTTAAAGACTGCCAAATCTTACTCTTTTTATGATAAGCAGTAGAGCCACACATAAAATAGACACGCTGAACTGTTGAAAGTACGACTAATTGCAATCTGATTTTCAATGTCTCTCTTTTTAAAAAAAAAACCCAAAAAACTACAAATTGCATTATTCTTACGCTGAAGTTATGTTTTCATACCTTCCAAGCAGACAGTTTTCTGCAGCAGCCTATAATTCAGCACTAGGTGGCCTCTTTCTTCTTTCAGAGAAGCTGTGGTATGTCATTAGATCACCTAAGGACTTAACCAAAAGTAAAAAAAAGAAAAAGAAATCATTAAGCAAATCTACAGAACTCTGTTCAGCAGGGTTTTAAGATGAATATTGCGAAACAGCTCACTGTTTCCTAACTGGAATGCATTCGCTGTAACTCAGAATACAGAACTGAATATCTGTACCTTGGCTTGCAGCCTGAGCCTTGAACAATGTTTTATCCACACAGCAGCCTCCAAGGAGGTACGCCTAGTATCTTATTAATGAAAAAAACCCACAATGTCCCTTTGTCTGACTCATAGAAGCAAGAACATACAGAAGGGAAGATGTTGTGAAGATAGAATAGTTACTGTTCTCAACTCTGCTTAGGTCTTTCCAGGTGGCATCCAAAAAAACAGAGTCTCACCTCCCTCTTTGATCATGCACTCCAGTAGTGTGTCCTCTTAGTGCCAAGTGGGCTGCAAAAGCAGAAAACTGTGATGAATCATGGAGCATTTAAGAGACTTTCATGGATGGTAAAAAATCTAATGGGATTGAAGTTTCTAATTCAGAGACCAGCATGTAATAGTTTAATTGGCGCATTTAGCTTTCTTGAAGAGGCCAACGAGGAAATGAAGCATTGCTTACAGCAAGAGAACACGCTGGCAAAATGGCTTCAGGAATGGGGTTCTTAATTTGCCTTTCAGTATTTCCCAACAACAGAAAGCACAATCACTTTATTGCAAAATCCCTATTGCAGGATTAGCTTTGTGCTAAACAAATGCCTGCAAGCAAGTTCAGACCTCAGAGCAGTTTGTGCTGTTATGTGAGATCGTATGAGGAAATAAAACATTGTGTTTTGCCATGGTGTGGCTGAACAGCAACGTCCTCTATCAGTAGAAATGGGATAAATTTGTCTGCAGAGCAGGTAAACGCTTCATACCAGGTACAGAACAAAGGCTGGAGCCTGCAGAGCCACTAAACGAAGAGCTAGCACAAGGATGATCTTCAACACACTGCTTCTCTGAGGAGTCATTCGGACACCTCTGGGAAGAGGAAAGTGTAACTTCTTTCAGTCCTTGCATGAAGAACACATAGCTCTGCCTTCGCCCTGCTGTGCTGCTGTGCCTCTGATTTAGCTCCACTGATTCTTTGGAGTATTTTTCTTCTTGAACCAATGACAGAGAGGGTTTAAGACCACAATGAAGCTGAAGCCAGATTTCCTCTATGTGCTTTCATTAAATATTGGGTCTATAAAGAGCTTTGAGACACAAAGCGAGCGAGGGCAAAGGAAATGCTCTGTACAGCTGTAGATGTTAACTGCCAGCATTATGCGAGTTTATATTCCCTGTTCAGAGAGGATGTTAAATGTTACTGAATTTACTGTTATATTTCCAGCTGATCTAACAAGCATACCTGCGGTAATGTTATGACAAAGATTACAGGGTAGACACTGATGGCAACATGAACACATCAAAATTTATTACAGGATCCACAGCAGGAGGGAGCTCCGGGAACAACCTCTCAATTCTTCATGTGTCTCCAACCGCATCTAGCTTGGTTCATTGGGCCACGTGTTACCAGTGTCCCAACGCACCAGAACAAGCCCTCAGCGCTGTCACCTGCTCTGCGACCCAAGAAAAACCTGTGAACATTCCTCAGTAATTATTCAGAGGTTTTCAACAGACCCTCATGCTGAATCCACCCTGTTCGTTCCACATGAACCTCTGACATTTTTTCAAATGGCAGATTTTGTTTTTTTCAATGGTATGCCTTAAAAGAGTCTTGCTTAACCCAAGTGCTGTTTTAGCAATCGACAACAATGTAATTTCCCACCCAGCTTGGGTATGGATAAAATCTGCTCCTGCCTTCAGCATGAAGTCTGCTCTGGGTACTCTTGCAGCTTAATTAGCTAGAGGGTAGCCCAACATTAAGAACCTTCCTATCTGGTTTCATTAATATTTGTGTTTCTAGTTCATCCTAGGGAGAGTTACCTGCAAAGTATCAAATCTCAAAGGAGCTAGTAGCTAGAAAAGCAATTAGTTGTCTTGTAGTTCAGATCTGTGCTGGACTCAGAGCTGAAGGAATAAACATTCCTGACTCTTCTGGGCAATTTCTCTTTTTGGGTGTTCCAGTGGATGAAAGAAAGATCTCTCTGCATTCCTGCAGGGATGATGATTAAAATAAAATCAGATAAAAGACTGCCAGATCCCAGGCTGAGAGCCAGTGATGTCCATGGGGCTCTCCCCAGTTAATATAGCACATTTAGTATTCTACTCTAAAGTCTTTTTTCCTAGACTTCTCCTTGAAAACAACTCCCTTGGGTTCTATAATTTCCCCAATAAAAGCCCACATGTTGTGAACTGCAGCAGTCTATTACCACAGATTTGAAAGAAAACCAAGTATTTTTACTATTAAACATGGTGATCACATTACAAAGTCTATCAGGGTCTGAAAGTACATTCTGAAGTAGACCTTTGTCACACGTTTATTGCACACTGAATTGCACGTGGAGGAATCCTCTTCCGAAGAAACACAAGCAGTTTGAAGAACAAATTCTTCACACTATACTTATCTAAAGGGAGACAGTTAATACAGTAAATCAAGGATATTCGGCACTTTATCGTAAAAAGGGATTCCTTAACAACAGTAGAGATTTGTATAGAGAGCCAAATTGCGCTGTCCTCACTTTGGAAGAAGCCTCGCTGCGGTCAGTGAAGGTGTTTGCAGGGTCAGATGCTACCAGTGGTGAGATCTATTACATGTAAAACTCCTTGAAGTACTTACCAAAGCAAGTCAAACAATACAGATTAATGCTGCTCAGCATCTGCAAAGAAAACCTACCATGTTCCCCTGCAAGTGAAGACCCTGAACACTTGCATGCCGCATAAACATCGTCTTATCAAAGATTTTGGGAAGCAACAGATTTTAAGACTGCAGATGAAGTGCTTTGTTTTCTCCAGAGATAGTTGTAGTTGCTGCATTTTTTTTGCTCTGTCATGACACAGCTGTGTGCCTAGCACATTCTGTATTCATAATTTTCACTCTCCTGTCATTGCGAAAGAGCTGCCTGTTTGGATGCTGCCCGAATGCTTGATGCGGATGTTTTTCTGTGCTTTTTGAAGGAGGCTGTGCATTTCATTTGGCACTGCAGCCCTGCTAGCGGGGCACCCCAGAGGACAGGGGTGTTGTGGCTGATAGCTCCCCACTGCCCAGGCACAGGGCTCATGTGCCAGCTGCCCACATGCCATCTGGCAGCAAAGCACAAAGGGGCAAGTTTAGGGGACAGGCAAGTTATTTCGGAGTTCAGCACAGAAAAGACATTTACATGCACGTACTTCTTCCATGATGAAGGAACTACATTTTGTGTGAGCAGATAGCTTCAGAGCACAACCTCAGAGGCATCCCTAGGGAATGCAGAAGGCACTGCTAAACTAGAGTTTAAACATCAATAAAAATATGCTGTTTCTGCTTCCTTATGGATATGTTATATGAATGTGCCATCTTTTCATTTCATTGCATTGTCTCTGCAAGCTCTCACACATGTAATTCAACAGAAATTTTATCTTATATACCAAATAAATTTCTAAATGCATTTAGTGATTATACGATTTTGCTTCCTGCTAGAAAGGCTTCTTACATTTGTGACACGGTGAGTCCGATTTCTAGAGACAGCCTGGTCCTTTGTTTCATTTTAGCTGTCTGTCATGTTGACTTGGCAGCTGTGTTGGATAGGTCGCGTTTGCACTGCTGCAGCTCATTGGGTTGGGTATTAGCTTTCTTATTTGCTGTAAAAACAATAAAATATTTAAATTTACAATTCTTAAAGCCAGCACTCACACTGGATCCAGACTTCCCGTAACTGCTTGTGTTACGGGCATGGAGTGGAGCTTCGCAAACTTATGTTTGCTTAAACTGAAGAGCTACTGGTTGTCAACAGGGGAGATGGCATAAATTCAGATGCATCTCGTGGCAGGGAAATTAATGTCATGAGCCTCATCCACTTCCATATTACTCTGCTTTGTCCTTGTGAAATGTTTTGGGGATTAACCGAGTCCTATCCAGAGCTCACAGAGCCAAACTGATTCTGTCTCAGCTGAAGAGGAAGTGGAAAGTAAACATCTGAAAGCGGCAGTGAGAGAGGCTGGCTTGCTCCTGGTCCCAGGGCTCTCCGCTTTAAGACCAAGGTCCAGGAACTTCTTAGCCGGGCCTGTACAGCTGCCTGCTGGCTTCTTGCCCCAGTGGCACACAGACAGTAAAGCAAAAAACACTGGTTTTGGAAGCTGAAGGAGTTACACCACCATCTATGGTCTTTGACAGATGAAAGGGCTGACATTTGAAGTGGGCAGGATTACAGCTTGGACAGAGAGAGAGAGGGAGGGGAGAGGGAGGCAGCGATGAATGGATGGACAGATGGATGGACGGAGGGACATCCTGTAGGTTGGTAAGGACAGGAGTGCTGTGCGGAGGTGCCTCTGGCCTTCCCATGCAGAAGAGGCATAAGCCCCCCTGGTTCCCATCCTTACTGTCCACAGCAGTGGGTGTGCCCCCATTGAAACATGGGCCCAGCACCCCACAGCCCTGCTTCCCAATGGTGGTGAAGCTGAGGGCACCGCAGCATGGCAAGGGGGTGATTACAGACGTGGAAACATCTCATTAGGCGAGGTGAATGCACACAGGCTTGCTGCTGGCAGCTGGGTATCCCGCAGGGTTAGGCATTCTTCCCTTTAAATACACACACAAACCTGCTGTTTTCCATAAACAAATCTCAATTTTTACTCTGTTTGTTGTTTTTTTTTTCCTTTTGATTCTAGTGAAACCTTGCAAGCGGGGGAAACATTGGCTCTCAGCAAGGTACTGTGCTGAATGCTCTGACAAACAGCAAGGCGATCTGCTGACCACCGTACCCAGACCAGAGGATATGTAACATTGGAGGCAGCAGCCCTGGGCGCCTTCTGCAAGCAAGTATCTGATAAGACAAAACCATAGGAGACTCACAAACCCTTCCTGGCAGAGCCCATGGGCTGGAGCAACAACCCTTTTTCTGTTGCACCCAGCTGGATCCCACAGCAGGCAGACACAAGGAAGGTACATCCCAGGACCTCTGTTCAGAGCAGCCCTTCCAAACAACAGCAGTCATTTTCATCCAAGGGAAGGAGATTTGAGACGAGAGCAGCAAGTCTGCCAGCACGGAGGAAAGGCTGCCAGACCCCCTCTACTCCCACACTTCAGGTTTCCTGCTTTCCTGCCCGGACCACTCGAATACAGTGTCCAAAATTCCTCATTTTCATGGGGCAACATGAGCAGTTCACTTGCTCTGTGGCACCTCCTCACCCTACAGCCAGGGCAAGGGGATGTGTTGTGAAGGGCAGCTAAGCTGTGGCAGTCAGTTGCAGGGTGGCAAGATGATATTTCTGCCCAAAATCTGTCCTGAGGAACAGTACAAGTGTGCTGAGTGGGTGCCAGCGCAGGCTCAGGCTGTGCTGACTTCTCAGGGAGAACATGCTGTACCAAACATTTCTTATTGTATATCTTAAATAAACAAAGCATTTAGCTCACCACCCAGCACTAGGTCATGCTAATAAATGCCAGTAACTTTCTTTGCTTCATGTATTGAAGCTGCATATTCAAGTCAGCTCGGACACCCACCCAGGATGATCAATTTGGACTGAAACTCTCTGCAATTCATTTAAGCTGAGAGTAATCAGCTACAGTCAGAAAAGGAAGCTGCAAACAGGATTTGTTGTGCAATGTGACAGAGACTGACCAACCCTTGTAGCAAATCATCCCTTCCATTCCTCTTTGGGGAAAGACTCACTGACAGGCTCAGAAGTGCTCCAGGACATTCCTCTCTCCAAAGAAACCTTGCTACCACTCTCAGCTTTGACTCAAAACCCATCAACATTTTCCACCTTCCATCACCATGCTACTCCATGGCAGGGCAGAGCGGGTGCAGCCCCAGCCAAAATCCAGCTGTTGCTCATAAACTCATCTCGCAGTACTTGCAGAGCAAGCAAGACACTGAGCAACCACACACCCTCCCAATGTCCCTGCCAAAACTGCATGAACTGCTGTAGGGCACAGCCCCAGGCCAGGGGGCTGGGGGTGGTGAGGCTGGCCCAAGCGGGGCTCCCGGGCTCTGCCAAAGGGCTGCAGGGCTCCTGCCCCGGACAGGCTGCCTGTGTTTGCCAGGAGTGCCCAAGGGAACACAGGGCTTGCAAAGGACAAGGGTGGGAGGGGAAATTGGGGTCTAAGAAAGAGAAGCTATAGCACTGCACAACTATCAGAATCATTTGCAAATAATCAGCCGAATGTTCTCGTGAAAGGAAAAAAGTAGCTTCTAAACTTGCAAGGAAAAAATTTACTTAAATTTTTGTCTGCATTCATTTTGTGGTAAATTTTGAAAAAACAAACACAACACGCTGAAACTGTGAAAAACCCCACATTTTCCATTAAAAAATCCCTGAAAAAAATGCCATTAGAAACTTGAGCATGATGGAAGAAATTCATAGATCTCAACATTATTTAATTTGCTTTTAAAATAAAGCAAACCTCTTGATACAGCACCTCCTCCACTTCCATCTCAGGTTCCTCTCCAGACAGAATATTTTGAATGTTTGTTTAACCATGCTACTCAAATTCATGACCTATTAGAGGTACCAGGCAGATCTGGCAAACAGAGATGTCACACTGCTGAGCTCACAGGGTCACTTGGTTTGTCACTCTTGCAGAATATGACCTCCAGGGTAGACTTCTTTTGAAACTGCATTTTGAAAGAAGGAATTTTCCTCCCCTGTCAGTTTTGCCTCCCATTTAATACTCTTGTTTTGTTTCCCGGTTTCTAAGAGAATAACACTGAGTGCAGCTGCCTCAGCCCGGGGAACCCGTCTTTAATCCCTGCCCTCCAGCTGCAGCAGTGGAAGATGCTGCATCGCTGCTCTCTCCTCAGGAAAGCTTTGTCCTCGTTTTCTCTGGCCTCTCACAGGTGTAAATGCAACTGGAGCTGGATTTCAGGTTCCTGTAGTGTTCCCATATCTGCACAGGTCTGCACAGCAGGCAGAAGGCATGACACTTGTTAAAAACTATTCTTTTTGAGCAGGTCCAACCTGACGTGTAGAAAACATGCCATCTGTGCTTATGCTCAGGATGGGTACACCTGCAGCACAGGTACCACTGGGGTCAGACAGTTTAGCTTTTGCTTTGAGACTATGAAGATGCCAGTTAGTGGCAGAGTTGTGTTCACTACTGACCTATATTGCAGCAAAGGTAAAAAGCCCCCACAACCTCTTGTTATTCCTGAGCCTGCTGCTTTGAACACCCAGTAATTTTCTTAGTATGATGATTTGTTCTGCTGTAGCGTGACTGCGTTGTTGTGCTCATTGCTAAGCAATTAACTGTTTGTCCTTCCAGAAATATCCACCACCCCAGACGCTATTAGCCCCTCGGAAAATTTTCAACAAAAACATTCCAGGGGAGACGAATTAGCAACTCTTCCACTTTCTGGGACAAGCATCTCTCCAGCTACATTCCCCATTGCAGAACACCAGACCATGGTCATTTGTGGTCAAGCCTCCATTTTGCCAAGTTCTGCACAAACTTATCATCTCGCATGACTCTGAGACTGGCGCGTTTCTTGCACAATCCCATTTTCACCCGCACTGGCGAAGAAACTTACCCCCACCCTAACGGAGCAGGATGGCTCCTACACCAGCTTCCCACGGCTTTCAGGCACCAGCCAGTGCTGGGACTTCCAGGCAGGCCGGACTCCTTGTTACCCAACTGGCAGGTATAATTTCTGACCTGTGGACACGAAACTGCTAATGCAAGCCTCAAGACTTGTCAGAGAGAATTTCCTGAAGCTAATGATCTTTCAGCCACCCTGGGTCACCCAGCCTGGGGACAACCTTCTTGCAATGGATCAAGGTGCTAACACTCTTTTCGATTGAGCTTATCAAACAGGGTCCAAAAGGACCAGTATCTCTCCAGCAAAAGAAAATTTCAAATAACCATCAAAAATTACCTCAAAATATAATTAGTATTTGCCAAAGACTTCCCCCCACTTTCCCTTCTTTTATTTACAAACGAGTAAACTCCCACACTGAGATGCGGGTAAGTCTTATGAGTCACACCATGGTTTTGCTTCTGGGTGTCAAGACAAACTCGCTTAGGCTTTCTCTACACAGTACCCCCGAAATTACAGTAGTAATCGACAGTTGAAATGCAAAAAAGTCTGGACATCAGCAGGTCCTTTCCCCCAAGGCTGTTGGACTCAGGATGCCCATGTAGCAGTGGGATGCAGCATGTTCAGTTCCTGGGGCATTACTGTCAAAAGCAACCACATTGAATCAAAGCAAAGGACCATCTGGCCTGCAAACTTGTTACCTGTTGTGAGAAAGGTCTAGAAACATGCATGTGGTTGTACTTTCCCCCAAGAGTGCACTCCTGTCTCCAGCAGTTTGTAGACTGTTCTCAGGATCCCAGGCCTGAGCAAGCAGGAGGTGTATTTGATGCATTTTACATAGGGCATCTCTAGACATAATTTTTTTTAAATTATATATCCATATAAAATAAAGGTCAAAATATTTTCATGCAGATAGGTACAGAAGTATCTGCACTGCTTTATTTACACATTCTCTAGTGAGAAACTCTTTTAGAAAATCAGCTTAGGGTATAATACTCAGCACCTACACAACTGCAGCTATTGTACAATAGTCCTTTGGTACATTTTGTCTTTTTATGTTACACTAAACACTCGCCTGATCTCAGCCGTGCACAAGCTGGTATTTGAAATGCCATCAATATATCTTTGCCAGAATCTTCCGCCATGTAAAACCTGAGTGCTCATTGTGGAAAGGAAGGAAGGATAGATCCTCATTTATGAGAAAACCAGGTTCTCCTTCAAACAGCTAGTGAATGAATGGGCACAAAAGGAAGGGAACAGGAGAGAGGAGTGTCACCACTGCAGGGACAGCCAGCTCCACTGACGTCACCCCACATCATGCCCCCAGTGCCTACAGCAAAGACTCAGGCTCCCCTTCCCTGGCCACAGGGGTCTCAGCATCTCTGAAGCAGCTCCCTTTCCTCAACGAAGAGCTCTCTCGATGGCTGTTGAACTGAGAAACTCGTCGCTTAAACAAGTGATGGAGCTTCTCCTGGAACTGGTTCCCAATAAAACAGTACAGCAAAGGGTTGATGCAGCTGTTGGTGAATGCCATGCAGATGCCGAACGGCAGCGCTGTGTCGATGATCCCTGTCACGTCACAGTTGTTAATGATGTTCATATGAGCCAAGGCATCCAAAAACGTTAAAATGTGGAACGGGAGCCAGGAAATTAAGAAGGCCACAACAACAGCAGCCACCAGCTTCAGGACTTTGTCCCTCTTTTGCTTGGTTTTCCCAAACTCCTGTGCTTTGAGCAAGTGCCTCCTGATCCAGATGTAGCAGGTGGTGATTGCTGTCAAAGGGATGAAGAAGCCAAGTCCATTTTTCAGGAAGGCTGTTGCCACAGACCATTTAGCATAATTCTCATGAGGAAAGGCCATAATGCAAGCATTGACCCTCAAGCTTTCAATGTAGTGAGTGTCACGGAAATAAAAAGTTGGGAGGGAGGACAAACAGGCAAGGCCCCACACCACCAACGCTATAAAATAAGCTTGTTGTGGAGTTCTTCTTTGAGAGCGAATAGGATGGACAATAGCATGGTATCGGTCCATGCTCATGCATGTAATGAAAAATATACTTGCAAACATGTTCAAGCACAGGACAGAGCTGGAGATTTTGCACATGAGAGACCCAAAGAGCCAGTTGTACCTCTGTGCGTAGTAGGTAGCCCAGAAGGGAAGGGTGGCGAGGCACAGCAAATCCGCCATGGCGAGGTTGAAAATGTAGATATTAGCGACTGTTTTGGGGCCACTGTGATGGCAAAGCACCACAACCACCACACTGTTGCCAATCAACCCCAGAACAAAAACCACAGAGAAGAGGGGTGGAATTAATGAAAACTGATAATCTGAAGAGGTAAGTGGACAGGGAGGGGGTGAGCGCAACACAGATGATGAGTTTGTCAGTGCTGTGTAGAGGACTTGGAGAGTTTCTCTGGTAGTGATGACCAGGGAGTAGTTGCTCTGCATATTGGTGCTGGTGAAAACGGGAGGTTCTGCAGGAAATTCATATGCTAGCAGCACTTTTCTATCACATTGCTCACCTGTGGATCAGAAACCATGTGTTAGACATGCACTCTGCAACCATCTTAACTCTGCAATGACACAGTCACAATAAAATAAAAACCATTTAAAATTACATCAGTAAGCTGAGCGCTGAAATACCAGGCAACCCTGCTGGACTCCTTTCCTCTGTCCCACTGACAGGACACAATTAGCCCTAGGGCAGTCACAGCACTTTTCAGTTAGCCTGGCAGGGAAGCAAGCAGCTGGGTTTTATCTGTGATTATATATGGTGCTTTCTGGAGCTAGCAGAGCAGAAAGATTATTAACTCGGGAGCTGGGGATGCTTTGTGAATTTCTGGGACCAAAGGCAGCACCAAAGATCCTTGTGATCCTTTTCTCGGCTTTCTCCTACTATTTCCTGCACTCTACACAGTTAAAATAATGTAGAAAGGCAGCACTGGCCAGTGGGGATCAGATACTTCACACCTGAGGGTCTCCTGGGGCTTCACAGGCTGAAAGCAGCCTTTTAACAAGGCTGTTAGGAAAGCAAGCTTTGACCTTTTTTTTTTTCAGTTCAGAGGGCTGGATACAAAGACATTGAAGAGCCTTTGCAAAATGTAATTTACTGTCAGAGTCCTTCTCAAAGCAAATCTGCATCACCTGCCCTCACGACAGCTTTTAATCAGAAGAGTAGAAGAAATATTTTCAATATTTCAGTCCTTGCAGGCATTGGATTTAACAGTAATATTTGCCATTCATTTAGAAAGATCAGGACTGGGTTTCAGTAGGGGAAAATGTAGCTACAAAACAGCTAAAATAGGAGAATTAATTGACAGGTCTGTCTTTGTCCCAGTTCAACAGCTTGTGTCTGCACACTAGGCAGGGCATTTTTCAAACTTTAGGACTTTCTAGTCAATAAAGTCAATATCATACCCAAATATTTTATTTCACATAATAGAAAGACAATTCCTTTTTAATTAAGTCCTTATGGAACCAATCAGGCATTTAAGAATTCACAAGGAGCCCTAAAAACAACAGAAATTTTGACCAAGACAAGACAACAGAGTTGGGTACTGATATCTCGTTTCACAGAAGGCAACAGATAATTTCAAATGTATTTTTCTGTATTAACAGTTTAGTATACTATAGCTTATCATTTGCTCAATGCAAAAAATATGCTACTTCGAATATACTGACAAAAATTTAATTTCAATTATATTGTCTCAAGAATTAATATTCAATAGGAGAATATTAGTGCACACTTCTGAGGAGTGCCAGGACTTAAAGTCCCAAACACGGGATCACAATCCCACATTCTATAATCAAATAGTTCTTAAACCAGAGGAAATCTTTTTGTTTGGGCAGGACAAAGATTCAGAGAGGGTCTGGAGCCCCATTTTGCCCTTAACTCTTGTGTCCTGAACCCCTCACTTTAACCTAGAAAAGCTGAGACCTCAGAACTAGTCACAAGGCGTTAAGTATCCGACTTACTCCTAGTAGAGGGATCGCACCATAATTGATTTTGTCTACATTACTGAGAACAAGGTTTCATTGACGAACGCGCTCCCCCCCCCCCACATATGAACAACTGGTGGCTTAGAATCTGCTTCTAAACCAGCCATTCCTACTATTACTTAAGACACAATGAGTCATTTTATCACAAATTGAATCAAATCAATGGAAATTATGTTCTAACAGCAGATAGAAAACATACCTCTCAAACCTCTCGTTTGTCTGGATGTAGCTCTAGAATTACGTGCTCCTTTTTCCTATTTTCCTGCTAGCAAGTATCACCACCAGCGATCTGCTCTCTCATATCTTCCATTTTCCCACTGGGAGACTTTAACCTACATAACTCGAGAGCTAAATCATGAACGCCTGCCAGCTTCTTTTCCTTTTGGAAGCAAAACAGTTTGAGAACCCCCCTTTCCAAGGCCACGTGAGCACATGCAGTAAATCAGGAGAGAGGAACAAGACAACCAAAAAAAAAAAAAAAGAAAGAAAAAACATTGACACAAGTATCTATGCGGGTTTCTACTGCAGCTCTTGGGCCAGGAGCATACACTCACATGCAACCCCCTTCTGCCTCCCTGGTGTACACGCAACATGAGCAAACCTCCATGCAAGGATTCATGCATCATTGAGGGGAGGGGGATTCCCACGCACTCTGTGGAGTCCCAGCACTTGCTAACACATTTGAGAGTGGAATAGGCTGTTAGTCCTGGCAGAGCTGACCATAATGCAAACACACAGAGACAGAAAGCAGAGGAACATCACAGAATTCACGTCGGCATTGCCTATGTAAATGGGCTGGTCCTGCCTCCCAGTTAGTAGGATGGGAAAGCCACTGCTGAACTACTTGCAAAAACACACACTGCTTAAACCGAGGAGGGCAGCGGGACAAATCCACGTGGCAGAGAGCAGGCTTGGCTCTGAGGCTGCACTGCGGTAGCAGACGACCCAAGCATGTAGATCGGCAAGGCTGCGTGCTCACACCGACTTCCCATTCACACGAAACTGATTTTTTACATCTGCTTCTTCCTCGTGTCACATGCTCTGCCTGGCCCCGGACTCCTCTCCCTAGAAGGAGCTCCAGGAGGGCTGCTGGAGGATAAGAACTGGGGCAAAGTGAGCATCAGTAAGCCTTAAACATTTTTCTGACGTCTTGAGTGTGATCTCCTCTGCAGCAGCAGCCCATCTACTGTGCTCCCCAGGCAAGGCTGCATGTGCCAGATGGAAGGCATCCCCAGAAGTCCCTGCCCCAGCCAGGTGCTGCGGGCTAGCCATTCATCACCAGCCAGAGCTGGACCCAAGCTCATCCCATTCTTTGAACACTGGCGCAGCCTTGCAGTGAGGGGTGTCCAGCTGCCTCCAACCCCAGTGCCTGCCCTTGTTCACAGATTGTGCAGCACACCAGAGGCAACAGGTATCACAGCCTCTATAACCACCTCTGCTTACAGCAAGGTGACCCAGAAGAGAGATAAAAGAGGGAAAATAGCCTTTTACCAGCATCTTCAGAAGAACCAAGGGCTGAGCAGGCTGCGGAGAACAAACTCACCTTTCTGCCCAGCTCTGTCTTTGACCTAGAAAGAGTTGCAGAGAGTGATGGAAAGGCTCATCAGCAAACTATATACATCCCCTGGAGGAAAGCACTACTTCTCAAGGTAGCAAGAGGAGTTCTTGGCAGCTTTGGGCTTTATCTGCCTCATACTAAGAGTCCAGCTGTTGGGCATTTTCTGTGCAAAAGGAGACTGTATTATTTAAAGAAGCGGAACCCCATACAGCATTTCTATTTATCACAGTCCATCTGATTTACTGATTCACAGACACAACAACAAAGCAGTCAGTGGTTAGGTCTGTCAGGCTGCAAGCACGCACAGTATCTGTGCTTGGGACAAACACTGGAAGGAAAAGCAAGCTCAATGAAATGACATGCTGAGAGCAGATAGCACAGAAACAGACCCAAACATCACAGGTATCTTGAGAGAGGGTAATAGCAAATCGCTGCACAGGATGGGAGACCTCATCTGTCCCAAAGGCTCAGGTGACTGCATGCACAGCCAGAGTTAGACAACATACAAGTCAGTACATCCTTGTTATCCCCAGATACATATGAACCTCCCCAATGCACACACTTATTCATTTCATAAATGTTTAATTTGATTTTGGGTCACCCCTTCCCTTTCTTTTTCCCACTTATTCCTCCTCACCCTCATTTGAGACTGCCATAGAAAAGGCAGAGGAGGAGGTGAGAAACCCTGGAACTGCTGAAATTTGCATTACTCAACAGAAAATACAGAAATTTTGCAAAGGAAACTGTAACATCTGTAACAGCTTGGCAGCTGAAGAAGACAAGACTAAACCAAAAAGCTTTATGAAGAAGATTTACACTAATTTCCCACATACTACAACCACTACCAGGAAACTTGTTGTTTTGTTCGAGAAGCATTAAACAAACGATGGACCCTCTAGGGACACGCTGCTAGAACCCTGTCCTTTCTTCAAACCAAACATCTACCAAGCAGGTCAGTGGGACCACGCGGGACGTGTAAGTACAAAGGTCACATGTCCTACTGCGTGGGAGAAGAAATGCACCTTTTGCCACCAGCCCCCTGTCCACACCCTGCCTCGGGACCAGAGGACTGCTGGCTGTCAGGTGACTGACCTCACAAGTCAGCACTCACTCTGAACCACGTTGATTTGATTTTTTACTAACTGTGTGTGACAGGACACCCTCAGCCTTGCTGCTAGTTGCTTTGCACAGAAATAACCAGTGAAAGGTCTTGCTTCATCCTTCATCAAACATCCAGCGTGCTTTGTAAGCAGCAGAAGCCACATACATGAGAATGTTTATTTTGCAAAGATAACAAACACAACTTGTTTAGATTTAAATATAACATTTTCCTTTCCGGATGTACTTTTGATCCTTGCAGATACCGACTGTGTCTATTCTGTTCTACTTCCAAAACTGTTTGAAACTGTGTGCTGGGTCCATACCAGAGAGATGGGCCTGATGCACCAGGTGCAACGGGGGTCATACCTTGGGCTGCCCTTCACCAAACCCTGGTCCCATTCTTCCCCCTCCCAGTGCTCAATGCATCCAATTCCCAATCTGATCCCAAGTTCTCACTCCAAAGCTTCATTTAAGCAATGTACAAAACCTCTCCCTCTTCTATTTCCCCTGCTGTTTCTGAGCATTGCCTGCATGAATGGCTGTGAAAGAGAAGGCACATGGGATACAGACACACAGGCTGTCCCTGCACAAGCCAACCTCCTGCCATGTAGTGCTGCAGCTGAACTAATGCCCCTTGACCTTGCAGGGCATGTTGGCCCAGCTTCCACAGCCAGGCTGGTAAATCCAGCACATGGACCTGCTGCATGAGAGCCCAGCACACAGCTCAGCGTAGGGCAGAGTCTTTGGGCTTTCTACCGTTCTTCTGGCTTCAAAGTTACAAAAACTGTGAGTTTTCACCATAAGAAGACCTGTTTGGTGTTAAATGGTAAGGAGTTTGTGCTTCATGGGGTATGTATTTGGGGAAAGATTTTATGCATGTCTGTTACACAAAAAAAAAAAAAAAATCACAATTCAAGAGAAGCAAGACATTTTGCTGCATGGTGACGTGCAGCACTCAGGTTTACCTTTCTACCCTCAAGCACATGCACCTAAAGAGGTCACTGGGAGCGTTTAAAAAAAAAAAAAACCAAACCAAAATCTAAAAAACTCAAAACAAAAAACCCACCCACATAAATCCACACATATACACACACAGTTTAAATGGCAACTTCTGATCAATTGTGCAAATCTTTAAAAAGTTGGATTTATGCACTCCAAGACCTAGGTTTTGGTTTTGCAGGGAAGGGCTGCTATCAGGGACGGAATATTACAAACAGACTGTATCAGACTGCGCCAGCAGACTGTCAGAGCCAGCTCTTTAGGTTAAACCTTATGAGTGTGCCAAATCCTCGAAGCAATGTGGGATCCAGATGCAGACTGCATTCATGGGCTTGATTTGTTTCTTTTGGAGAAAGCAAAAGGGGAAAAAAAATCTCTCACAAATGTGCTCTGCAGGATGCCTAACCCAATACGGGTCAGTATGGCTCTGACCCCTTTGGTGCCGATTTATGGAACAACTGTACGGCCCTGACTACCTGATCCTGGACCCAGCACCCACACACTGCCAGGGGAGCGGTGATTTCCTTTGTGCCGGACGGGGCATTTGCATCGTGCTGAATGACAGGCCTTTCACACACACTCACCAAAACCATCCTGCCTGCAGCTGGGTTCATCCAGCACTCCATAAACTTTTATATGCATTCCTCCTTCCTGCATTTGTTTGCTTAAGGGTTTCTTTAGGGATTAATTGCTCAGTCTTGAAAGTAAGATTGGAGTGTCAACCTCATATTTCCCTAGCCCCAGAGCAGCCCTGCAGAGAAGGCTGCTTTCCCTCATCCTTTTTGGGGCCTTAGGGAGGAGAGCAGTTGTGAGCAGCAACAGGTTGAAAATTGGTGGCCGAGGCAGCAAGTCCCGCTCGCACCCTGCAGCCGTGGTTCTTGCCTTGGCTTGCTGGGTGTTAACGCTGTCTCCCGTACCTCTGAAGCATGGTCAGTTCAGACAGTGGGTGTCTGCAAACACAGCGTTTTGGCCAGGAGGGAGAGCTACCAGCATTTTTAAAGGGAAGAGCTTGGTCAGTGTCTCGCTGTCCCTCCTGGAGCCATGATCTCGTGCAGAAGCACTGAGCAGGCCTGGGGAAGCCCTGCTTTTCCACTTTGCAGCAGCCCAGCCAAGACCCATCAGAGTATGGTGTCAGAGAGCTCTGGTCCCATTCATCTACTGGAATAAGTCAGTTTTTGATGCAGTTCATTGTCTAGAGTGTGGCAGAGGCAGTTTGGAGGGAGGAGAGACTCCCTTTCCATGTCCAGCATGCAGAAACTTTTCCAAAGCATTTATTTTATGAGATGTCTGTGTCCAGCTGATAGCACTGCCAAGACTGAGATTATCCTCCATGACATTGTTTGTTCAAATAATTGGCTGTAAGCATTTTACAAGTTACTAAAAGCAGTAAAGAAAACAAGCACATAAGTGACTTTGAAAACACGCTGCACCCATTGCTATTAAAGGCAGCGAGTGCACACGCGCCCTGGCACCGCTGCCCGCTCCCGGGGGGGAGCACCGCAGCATGTCTGGCCTTGCTGAAGGCAGTGGGACCTGCCCAGAGCTCTGTCCCTGAGTGCTGCACTGCTTCAAGCCATGGCCCCAGATAAAGATAAACCACCAGGCACCAGGGCTTGCCCACAACGGGTGTAGAGCTTAAATCCCACTGACGATCCTATGTCCGAAGCACAGTATTTCAGCAATTGAGACCTGCTCACCCAGATCGCAATGGGAACCCACATTCAGCTTTCATAAAGAAGAATTTTTCATCACAGGTAATTTTCTCCTCCTCACTTCTTCCAGGACAGTTGCTGTGATAAGCAGCAAAAGTCAAGACATTGATACCCACAGGTTCCGGGAGAGAGCTCCCTCCTGTCCAACTTCTGCTTTATTAGTATTAACGTAGAATCACAGAATAGTTTGAGCTGGAAGGGACCATGGAGGCCATCTAGTCCAACCCCCCTGCAGTAAGCAGGGACATCTTCCACTGGATCAGGTTGCCCAGAGCCCCATCCAACCTGGATTTTAAAGGTTGTGGGAGCATACTTACATTTCTTTTTAGGAAGAGCTAGGATTCCTTGGCCACTTTTATACAGCTACAGAGTACCCAGGGGTCTCTTTCCAGAGATCCTTTAAAAATAAAAATCTTCGTTCCTTTGCTGTTTTATGCTCATTGCAAGCATAATTTCTCACTTTTTAAGTGTTTTTGCCAGAAATTTATCATACATACTAGAAATGCAGAGATACACATGAAGGAGTGTTCAGCTAGATAAAGCTTTGGGGAAGTCAGAATATTCCTGACACTTGGATATTCCAACTTATTTAACCCTTCTTTTAGTCAACAAAGCTATTCACTGAACCTGCTCATCCCACCTTTGCCCACCAGAAAGATCAAAGAAGGCAAACCTTGTTCCTTTAACTCATTAGACCAGCAAGACCATCCCAAAGTAGATGTTTGGACTGTTTTTATCAAACCTTGATCCTGTAAAGAGAATACAACTCCTTAAAATCCACAGGATTAGGCAAGGCTCTTGACATCAGCTACAAACAATTTCTGAAGTGGGTGTGCTGGGCTATTAATCCCATATGTCAGATAAATCAGTAACTGAAGAAAAGACGAAACACAATCATGGTCACACAATGGGTGGAATACATTTTAACAGAAGACCCGCAGTGGCTCAGCCTTTCCACTAAAGCTGGAAGGATGAGCCACCTCAGCCAAAACACGCTGCACTCCAGAAAACCCTCCTAGCAGATGGAGTGAGGCAACCAAAATCCCTACATGTGGAACACAAGAGCTAAGCCTGGAAAAGACAGCCCAAGATCTGAATGCTCATAATTGAATGGACCACAGTGGGAAAGTATTTGTTAAAAAAGTAGATAGAGAAAAGAATCACTTGGTTGTTCTTCTCAAGAACCATGTCTTTACCTTGTCTCTGCAGCATTTGATGTGCTAGTGATGCTGGCTACTGCTGAAGCTGGAGTGCTTCTTGCAAAGGAGCTCTGGGCACTGCAGCACACACAGCATATACCCGTGTTCATTATCTTGGATCGATACTCATCCCCCAGCAAAGGTTCAGCTCTCCAGTGTTGAGCAATGGTACACCTCAATGTTGCTTCCACCCCAAGGGCAGCTGCAACTAGAGCTGCCATCAGTAAGTGTGACCCAGGCAGCAGCCACAGCAGAAACGGTGGCAAGGCAGCTGCCACCCCCCATGCATTGAGGAATCATAATAGGGAGCAGCTGGAATTGCCAAACCCATGGCAAGGTGTAAAAATCTGGTCATTTTAATACTTACGGGCTTCCTTAGCCCTACAGGCTTTGAAGCAAGGAGACATTCTGCAGCTGTGTGGCCCTGTTGCACCATGATGCTTTAGGCTAGTTAAGCAACATCTGGCAACAATGAGCTCTAAGAGCTGCATGCTTTTGGTCTCTGAAAATTTCCAATATGAAATCAAGGAGAATTAGAGAGAGCACTGGGCTCAAATAAGGACTAGAACATGGCAACGCTGCTGGAATTACAAATAAATAAATAAATAAAGCCTGCGTAGAATAAAAAGGACACCAGAACATCTATCTTTTTCAGCCTGAGCTACAAAACTTCAGCTAGAGGCGAGACCATTCCTAGCAGACACAAAGCAACTTGCTCATCCTGCAGAGACACAGCAGAAGCCCGTCTCCTTCACAGGGATGCACAGGCAAAGTTGTGGAGCAATGGATCTTCATAGCTGTTCTGCAGCGGAAGGTGAGAGAAGCTGCAGAGATCCCAGCTGTGGGACACCCCTCTGAAGTGATATCCTCAAAGGAGCAGTCCCAGTTGAGCCAGGAATACAGAAAACAAAGATTCACTCACCAAAATATTCAGCATGACCCCAAACATGAGTAGCTGGATGGGGCGAGCAGCGCAGGTTTCTGACTTCCTCCAGGGCTCTCAGGACAAGCCCCTTGGCAAGGTGCCGTCATCACTGCTCTGAGTGAAAACCAGCTTTTGGCCCCTAGTAGCACTGCGGCAAAGCCTGTCTAACTAAACAAATGATGTTGTTTACAGCTGGAAGATGGTCTTCATTACACAACAGAGACATCCCAGCCAAGCTTCCAGGGAGAAGCTGGTCTTTTGGGGGTTGCTGCTTGAAAAAAAATGAAGAAGAAAACAGAAATAGCTGAAGCCAACACAGCGATTTAACAGCACACGAAACCTAGTCTGCTTCTGCAGAGAAAACAATGGATCTGCAAATTCTTCCAATTCACACTTACCATGTGGCATATCATATATCTGGGTGTTTAGCCACCATCTGGACAGAACTGGCAGAGCAGGGGAGAGAAAGGAAACCCAAATCTGTAAAACATGAAAAAGAAAAAAGCCAAGACAGACCAAGAAATTAAGAGCAGGGAAATGCACTTGAAGGGAGGGGTCTGAGAGAAGGTGCTTCAAACACATCAAAAACATGAGAACTCCAGCAGAGAGAAGTGAGGGGGAAAACAAAACGAGTAAGAAAAAACAAGAGCAGCAACTGTGTCACTGGTTGCCCTGTTGACACATCAGCTGCAAGTCCCAGGTCTAGTCCTCTTGGCATTGTAAACAAAATAATCAGCCTGCAGGCTGCTGATCCCTGACAGCCGGGCGCATCAATCAGCAACCCCAGCTGCACTTTTCCTTTGCACTCTGGATATAGGATGGAAACCAGGAAGGGGCCCAAAGGACATGGGCTTTCAGGAACCCAAGCCCAAGCTTCAGATGCTTAGTGACATCTTCAGAGCTGCCGGAGACAGGCAGCGCCCTGGGAAGGGCACCCTGCCCTGGGGGTGCTCTGTTTTACCACTCACAGGTGGCTCAGGGCTTATCCCAAGAAGAGGTTTCACCAGGACACAGTACTCCCCACACATTCCCAGCTGGCAGGGAGTGTGAGGCTTGCACAGCCCCTGACAGTCTTTCTTTTTACTGTGGAGCAGTCACAGCCATCGGCAGGGCTGCGCTCAGGGCTCAGTCACAGCTCCACTGTCCTTGCCATCTGGGTCACAGCCGGAGCCCAGGGCACCTGCCAGCATTGCTGCCACACCAGGGTGAGAGCCCCCATCTCACATCTGGATGGCATTGCTGCTCTCAGCTGCCTTTGCTGAAACCTTAACTGGAGCAAAGTACAAAAATCCCTCCCCCAAAACAGAATTTTTTTTGAGCAAACTGCCAAGCAGATCCTGAGAATGGCGATCAACCGGGAGCAGAAGCCTCTGCCAGACAGATCCCAAGGGAAGTCCGTTACCTGCTGCTGTTTGCAGAGGGCAGGAGGTGGGAAAAACCGCTGTCAGAGCATAAGGCTCTGCTGAGAAATCTCCCTGCCTCTCAGTAATGCTCTTTAGGGCAGTGCAGCACTTAATCAGCTTTTATCTGTCTGAAGACTTGATCCCCATTAGTCTGCAGCAGGAAGAACGAGCTGATGTATTTTCAGTGTGCACTAAAAGCACAGCCCAACCACCCTGCAACACTCACGGTTCAGCTATCCAAAGGTACATGCTCTTTTTCTTGCCTCCTTCTCTCCTATCCATCAGGTATTAGATGTGGTGGCTGACTTGTGGCTGGTCATGTTCTTTCTTGCTATATTTATATTTACTTGTGCAGCAAAGGCTGGACTGAGTCTGAATATCTCTGATTCATGCCCAAGCATGTGCAAATGTGCACCTGAAGAGACTATCCAATGTAACAGAGCCGGACTGAGAGCCCTCCCTGGAGAAATAGCAGCATCCACAGTCTCTCTAAACCTCTCCAATAATTATTTGCGGATCCTCACCACCAACACCTTCAGAAATCTGACTTTCCTCCACAGCCTCTGGCTGGATGGAAACAATCTGACTTTCCTGTCCCCAGGGACCTTCCACGCTCTCAGCAAGCTGCGAGAGCTGCACCTCAGCAGGAACTCACGCCTCACCTATCTGCACGCAAACACTTTCAGAGGACTATTAAACCTCATCAGCTTGGACTTGTCCCACTGCAATATCTTTGAAATCCACCCACTTTTATTTTCACACTTGCCTTCTTTAGAAAGGCTCGATCTAGGCTCCAATAACATGCGGTATGTCCCACAAGCCTTTAGGAACCTCTCCAGCCTCACGAGGCTGTCTCTGGAGGGCAACCACATAGAAGCCATTGGCAGAGATTCCCTGAAGGACCTGGAAACACTGTACGATCTGAATCTCAGGAGGAATCGGATATGGATCATTCAAAATGGCGCTTTCACAAAGCTTCTCAGATTAAGCATGTTAAATTTAGGACACAACTTCATCGCTGATTTGCCTAATCAACTTTTCGAAGGGCTGATCCAGCTCAAGACCATGCACCTTGAAGCCAACAGAATCACTGCTGTGGGCTGCACCTTCAGACATCTGCTGAACTTGAGAAACTTGTACCTGAACAACAACCAGATCTCCTCGATCTCAGACTCTGCTTTCTCGTACTTAAACAAGCTGCACTTCCTTCACCTGAGCAAGAACAACCTCAGCTCCCTCCCCATCCAGCTGTTTGCTGAACTGCCAAAACTGAAGCATGTGTTTTTATCCCACAACCCCTGGAAATGTGACTGCAAAATGCTTTGGTTCTGGCGGTGGACGGCAACACGCAGGGGAGCAATCGAAGGGCTGCACTGTGCCTTTCTGGGACCTCACAACATGACAGTGCTTGATATCCCCCGTCCAGGGGACCTGACAGACTGCACGGTGCCACCTGAGCTGGCAAGCGAAGACAAGTGCAGGGTGGCCAGTACCAGCATGGCTCCCGGGCTGCCTGCTCTCCCCAGCAAGATCATCCTGCTGGCACTTGTCTGCCGTGCCTGGTATTTGTGAGGGGATGGGACACCTCCATGGCCACATTTTGACAATGTTTAAATTATAAAGTGGAGGCCACTTATTTATTTGCTCGCTATTTGAATGTGAACAACGGTTTTCATTATAGGTGGGTTTTGTATGGAGACAGAGGGATTTTACTGTTTAGGAATAAATGCTTTCATTCATGGGTAATGCTCAAATCCAAAATGCTAGCATCAAAATTCAAAGTAAATGCTCATGTGCAGAGGAGAAGCTCACATTAGCAAGTGCAGGGCTAGGGCTTGTGCTGGGTGACCGTGGGCCGGGAAGCGTGGGCCCACCACAGCCTCTGTCCTCCCCCTTTCCCGACTGACCGCAGCCACATGTGATCTCTCGGGGAAGGGCTGCCTTCCGGCACTCAGCTCACACAGGGGATATTGTAAGTACTGCTGAAGTAGGAATAAATTGCACATGTTCCAGCACATCTGGAGTCCCTAGAAAAGGCTCAGTCCATCAGCATCTCTGTGAACATGGGGTAGCTTCCCACAGCTGGCACACGAGGTACTACGCTGTTAGAAGACAAGGCAGCGTTGGAGAAGTGGGCACGAAGTAAAACATTTTGTTGCTCAGCTGCTCCTCACAGTACCGAGCCTCAGCTAACACGGCTATGCATTTACCCCTTCAAAGAGCTCGTTTGTCTCAGGGATGGTCTGTTGGAGTTGTGTCTCCCTACACTTTGTTGATGATTTCTGGCTTGGCATCACACCAGTGCCATACCCCTGAGCCACCTCCCTCCAGTTGCTGGGAGACACTGACAGGTCATCATGATGCCTCCATCACAGCATTATTGACCTTTCTTTCCTCCTTCAAACAGATTAGCCTTCTCTATCCTCCCAAACAGATTTTTCCATTTCTGCAGGTATATTAAAAACAGCCCAAATCCTGCTGCGGACTACGTAATACTCCACCAGAAAGTTCTCATGCTATCTGTGTGCTGCATCAGAGCCACAAGCAGCCATGTAGCCAGGGATGAACAGTATAAGAGCCAAGGCTAAATTACACCCCTTTCTCTTCAGTGATTAAACACTGATCACAGTCTGATCTCCATCCTCACCTTCTCCCTGATCCTCACTCACCATCCCCTGCACAGCTGCTCCAAACAGCCCACTCAGTTCAGTTAAATTGGCAAATAAGCATCCCATGGTGGCACACCAATGCAGAGAAGTTGTGCGAGCTTCAGCAGTACAGGTTGAAAGGCACGGCCTTCCTCAAGCTGGTACAGAATCATAGAACAGTTTGGGTTACAAGGGACCTTAAAAATATTATTTAGTCCAACCCCCCTGCAATGCCCAGGGACATCTTCAACTAGACCAAGTTGCTCAGAGCCCAGTCCAACCTGACCTTGAATGTTTCCAGGGATGAGGTATCTACCACCACTCTAGGCAACCTGTTCCAGTGTTTCACCATCCTCATTGTAAAAAATTTCTTCCTTATATCTAGTCTAAATCTACCCTCTTTTAGTTCAAAACCATTATCCCTTGTCCTATCACAACGGGCCCTACATAAAAAGTTTGTCCCCATCTTTCTTATAAGACCTCTAGTGAAAAACCGCAATATTCTCAACCCCAACTCTCTCAAGTTTCTTCATAAGAGAGGTGTTCCATCCCTCTAACCATCTTGTGGCCCTCCTCTAGACTAGCTCTAACAGGCCCATGTCTTTTCTGTTCTGAGGACTCCAGAGCTGGATGCAATACTCCAGGTGGGGTCTCACCAGGGCAGAGTAGAGGGGCAGAATCACCTCCCTCAGCCTGCTGGTCACACTTCTTTTTGGGCAGATCAGGATACTGCTGGCTTTCTGGGCTGGGAGGACACATTGTTTGCTCATGTCTAGCTTTTCATCTATCAGTACCCCCAAGTCCTTCCCCACAGGGCTCTCAATCCCTTCATTCCCCAGCCTGTATTGATATCAGGGGTTGCTCTGATGCAGGTGCAGGACCTTACACTTGGCTTGTTGAACCTCATGAGGTTCACATGGGACCACTTCTCAAGCTTGTCCAGGTCCCTCTGGATGGCATTCTGTCCCTTAAGCATCTCAACCACACCACTCAGCTTGGTGTCATCTGCAGACTTGCTGAGGGTGCACTTGATCCCACTGTCTATGTCATTGATAAAGATATTGGACAGTACTGGTCCCAGTACAGACTCCTGAGGGACACCACTTGTCACTGATCTCTGTCTGGACGATTGAGCCATTGACCACTACCCACTGGATGAGACCATCCAACCAATTCCTCATCCACCAAACAATGCATCCATCAAATCCTTATCTCTCCAATAGAGAGAAGGATGTTGTGGGGGACCATGTCAAAGCCCTTACAGAAGTTCAGATAGATGACATCTGTACTTTTTGCTTGTCCACTGATATAGTCTCATCAGGGAATATTATGTATTTTTGGATGCTTTTTCCTTTGCAAGATCATTGATTTGCAACATGTTCCTGGCCAGACAGCACACGTCGCTGGGCTAAACCCCTGCCTGGCACAGAGCTCTTGCAAGGAGAATCCGCTCCGCTCTGCAGGAAGCACTTCCCCATGCCGTGTTGCAGGAGCAGCCCCACAACCTCCAGAACCAGCAGCAGCATTTGCTGGTGTTCAGCC